>VYZT01055602.1:31505-47045 GCA_013400735.1 Pomatostomus ruficeps | reverse complement strand
AAATAGCAGGGAAAACTGTAAGGAGGGATCAGATCTGTGCTACCTGCAAAAACTTGGTTACCAGTAATGGACATATTCACCTTTGTACAGGTGGTCTTGTAATTTTCAAAGTCTGACAAGTAACTTAAAGCATTGTAGATTCAGTAGGGAGCATTTCACTGCTGAAATGAAATTAATTCATTATAACAAAATCTCTTGGTCAGATCTGAGACAGATGCGAGTTTTGCATAAATAGCAAATGAGAGAAAACTGTGTAAATAATTTGGTTCTTAATTCAACAGCTGTATATTTAAAACCAAAACATTTTTGGAAGAGCAGACTGAAAGCCCATTAAACCTATTAAGATAATGATAATTATAGACATAATAACAGTTGACAAGAATCAGTGATTGAAAAAAACCCCAGCTGGTTGTTCAATAAAGCCGAAGCTCACCAACTGCTCAACTTTTGTTAAAGAAATGTAGTAGTGTTAAATTTGTCACTAATCCTTACCACATCCAACAGAAACAGCTGTTAATTTTCATTCTTTGCTTGTAGATACCCATATTTAAGGCCTCAAAAGCAGAGCAGAATTGCACTCTTACAGGGCATGGTTTCTATAGTGCTACATGTTCAATTTGACATGGAATTTCTCTTCCAGAGAAGAGAAGCTGTTTGGCCAATTTGGCCCCCTTTAGGGGGACTTCCTCCACTTTCATCTGTTTCATCTTCTTCTGAAAGAGCAAACATTAGTGCAAACCTCCTAATAAAGTAACCCATTTCCCTTTGTCATATCACTTTCTCTCATCTTAGCCTTATTTCTGGCTTTATGATTGTGTTGCCCAGGAGAAAAACCAGAACAATAGTAGTCAGTGTTTAAATTTGAGAAACTTCATAACCTCACATTTTTATGGCAAGATATGTTATTAGTCTATAGGAAGAAAGTACTTTCATCCATGAAGCAGAATCTTGATTCTACTGAATTCATAAGAAAATTTGCTGTTGACTCCAGTGGAAGGTATTAACTGGAGACTGTAACACTATATTTGCTTGTAGAGTGAATAGCATCATTTACACACTTTCTTTAATCCTTTGTCTTAGAAATGAGTGGACATGAGAAAGTAAGTGGTGATTCATATTCTACATGAAATTCTCTTCCTCTTTCATGGAAGTTAACGATTATTAGCTGCTGCATAGATATCCTATTTTTGAAATTCCTCAGCAACTATCTTAACTCACTGTAACAATTTTTTCTGGTTTTGAAAGGCCAGGAAGAGCTAATTTGTGGTTCTGTTTTTCAAAATATTGTATTTTCATTTACATAAAGAAATAAATATGAGGATGATTGTCTCTTCTACAGAAACTGACTTCTTAATAAGTTCTGGAGTGCTCAGTTTAGTGGGCAGTGGTATGTTTAAGGGCCAATACAGCATGAATATCTCTGTCTCAGTGAATTTCCAGACCAAGTTTTCAAAACCTAGTAGCTGATATATTACTGATAAAGACTAGAATTTTTAATGACCATCCAATGTTTAGAATCACACTACATAGCACAACATTTTAAATAGTAAGTTCTGCAGAAAGAAAGAAGTTTTAAAGTCCTTATGCAGGTAACACAAAAGGTTCCTAGGTGATGTTTGAATATAAAAATATTTAAATAAAAACAAGTATTAAAATAATGCCAAAAATTAAATTCAGACTCCCTCCCAGCCTTATTTGTTGTTGAGTTTGAAAATGACATCTGTTACTTCAGAGCTGGGTAGAAAAAAAGTACTGTGGACCTGTACTAAAACTTTAAAGTTCTCTGCTGAAGTTATTTAAAGAACAAGGGACGGTTCCCTAATTATATTTTGCATTGGGGTCAAACCTATTGTCTCTTCTATAGTTTTGTCAGAACTCATGTTTTTGTGGAATTAAGTTCTGGACATAGATCATGCCTCCATTCAAATTAGCAAGGCTTTGCTACCAAAATTAAAGAAGAAATAATTAATATGTATATTATGGCAATTTAAAGGGGAGAAAAAACAGCAAGGTGATCCATAGTTAGACTTTCCCATTCTTTTAAGTCTTCTTGTGTTGGATTATAAAGCACATGTCTGATTGTGCTGGTCACTGACTATAACTGCTTTCCCTTATAGGACTGGTCCTGTGATGCCTGTAGCTGTGGCCAGTGGAATCAACCTGTATGCTCACTGAAAGCAGTCAAAGGTTAGTAGTGCAAAGAAATTGTTTCTTTCTAGTAATTTCAAGGAGTTCTACAGCTCTGTGTTCCAGAAAGAATGAAACTTAGCACAAAACTGTGTGTGGAAGAAGGGAGTAACTGGCAGCCAAGAAACAAGAGAGCAATTAGACAAAACTCTCTGTCATTTCTGTGTATTTTTGGCAGCATTTTAATAATCTAACAAAAGTAGTAAATAACATAGCTGGCTCCTCAATTGCTATGGGTTTTCTAAAGAACTTTATACCCTTATTGCTGTGTAAAAATGAGATACAAAGTTGAAAGATGTTTGAGGCACATACTTTATAAGGAAGATTTTGATCTATAAGCATTATGCTCACATTGTGTGAGTTTACTTTGTTAAAAAGGATTTTTAAAAACATGTTTTTTTCTTTTGGAAAGAAGTGGAGAATTTTTCAACATTCGGGGAATTCCCTTCCCCTTCTCCCTCTTTTAATAAGTTAAAACTTTGTACCTAAAGAGTTTTCAAGATCTAACTGTTCCTTATTTTTACCAGTGAGCTAGGCTGACAAGGAAACAGCAGGATGAATATTCAGTAAAAATTGTCTCTGATGGAACATATAACATGTATTACATATATATGTATGCATACACACGGACATAGTGTGCAGTTTTGGGTGCTACATTATATGAAGGATATAAATCTGCTAAAACATATCCAAAGGAGGGCAATGAAGATGGTGAAAGGTCTTGAGGAGCAGCTGAGGTAATCTGTCCTATTCAGCCTGGAGAACAGGAGACTGAGGGAACAGCTCATTGCAGTCTACAACTCCCACACGAAGGGAAGAAGCAGGGCAGGTACCAATCTCTTCACTCTGGTGACCAGTGACAGGAGTTGAGGAAATAGCCTGAAGCAGAGTCAGGGGAGGTTTAGTTTGAATATCAACAAAAGGTTCTTCACTCAGATCGTGGTTGAGCACTGGAAGAGACTCCCCAGGGAAGTGGTCACAGCACCAGCCTGACAGAGTTTGAGAAGCGTTTGGAAAATGCTTTCAGGCTCTCAGGCACATGGTGTGAAGCTTGAGGGCATCCTGTGCAGGGCCAGGAGTTGGGCTTGATGATCCTTGTGGGTTCCTTCCAAATCAGGATGTACCATGACTACATGAATTGATATTGTATATATATAAATACACTATTTCCAGCCAATGCACTAGCAACTGAAAGTAATACCATGTTATAATTATGAGATAGTTGTCCAAGTTGTAAACAATAATTTTATCTTTTCCCTCTATCCAACGTGGTTTTTGAGTCATAGGTTTATACATCAATTTTTCCTTCAGTTAGTCCTTCTTCTTCTTACATTGTTTGATCCCTTTGTCTAAACTTTCTCTCTTAGGGTTTTGTCACTGAGCCTTCAGCTTTACACTTTTATCTCGGAGATAATTGCTCAGTCTACACTGTTAGAAAGAAAAAATATGTTTGCAGGAAGATTTTAAAGATGCCTTCTCTTGCCCATGGCCTAACTAGGTCAAAGAGATGTGCTTTTATCTATCTTTAGAAGAAGGTTTATCCTGCGTGGAGCTTCCCGAAATAGAAATAGAAGTGTATTTAGTGCTCCACTCACCTTCATGCTCTCCACCCCACACTTCCAAGAACGATGGTATAAATAGCACCAACATGTCACAGATGATAGAGGGAAAATGTGTCTAGTTTTCCAACCCAACCTTTGTCTGGTTGGCTAGATACATGCACAAAAACACACACATTCATGTAAGTGCATCCCTCAGGAGAGCTACAAGGATGTCACAAGGTTATGCAAAGAGAAAACTGGAATGGCCAAAGCCCAACTGGAACTTAATCTAGTTACTGCCACAAAAAATAACATAGACAGTTTCTATATATATATTCACATTAAAGAAAGCGGGTCAAGGAGACTCTTCAGTCTTTGTTGGATGTGGGGTGAAACTCAGCATCAAATGGTCGAGAAAAGGCTGAGGTACTTTGTGCCTTCTTTGCTTCAGTCTTACATAGTCAGACCAGTTTTCTTAGAGTGCCCAGGCTGCTGAGCTGGAAGACAGAGACAGGGAACAAAATTAAGCCCCCATAATCCAAGGGGAAGTGGTCAACACTTAGACCTGCATAAGTCTGTGGAACTGACAGGATTTGCCCAAAGGTACCAAGGCAGCTGATGAAAGTGCTCACTGTGCTACTTTCCATCATTTACCTGCACTCCCAGATGTTTGAGGAAGTCCCTGTTGACCGGAAGTTGACAAATATGATTTGGGTAGAAGGGTAGGAAGGAGGGTTGTAGATCAGCTCATCCTGAGTACCACCATACAACACGTACAGAACAGCCAGGGAATCAGGCTCAGCTAACATGGGTTCATGGAAGGGATGTCCTACTTCAACAATAGGAACTCCTTCTATGGCTTGCTTAGTGGAACAGGGAAAAGCTGTGTATTCTGTCTTCCTGGACTTCAGCAAAGCCTCTGACATGATTTCCTACAGCATTCTCCTGGAGAAACAGACAGTTCATGACCTCATGAGTGCTCTGTTTCCCCTGTAAAAAAGTGTTAAGATGCCCTGGCCCAGAGAGTGGTAGTGAATGGAGTTACGTTCAGCTAGCAGATGGTCACCAGTGGTGTTCCCCTGGTACTGGGCCAGTTCCATTTAATGCCTTTATTGATCTGAATGTGAGGATTAAGTGTACCCTTGCTAAGTTTGTGGACGATGCCAAGCTGGGTGGGAGTGTTGATCTGCTGGAGGCCAGGAAGGCTCTGCAGAGGGATCGGGACAGGCTGGATCATGGGCTGAGCCCAGTGGTGTGAGGTTCAACAAGGCCCAGTGCCGGGTGCTGCCCTTGGGTCACAACAACCCCAGGCAGTGCCACAGGCTGGGGCAGAGTGGCTGGAAAGCTGCCCACAGGAAAAGGACCTGGGGGTGCTGGTGAGAGCAGCTGAACATGAGCCAGGGTGTGCCCAGGTGGCCAAGAAGGCCAATGGTGTCCTGGCCTGTACCAGCAATAGTGTGGCCAGCAGGACCAGGGCAGGGATTGTGCCCCTGTACTGGGCACTGGTGAGGCCATACCTTGAATCCTGCATTCAGTTTTGGACCCCTCACTCTAAGAAAGACATTGAGGTTCTGGAGCATGTCCAGAGAACAGCAACAGAGCTGGTGAAGGGTCTGGAACACAAGGCCTGTAATGAGCGTCTGAGGGAGCTGGGGTTGTTTAGCCTGGAGAAAAGGAGCCTCAGGGGAACATTATCACTCTCTGCAGTTACCTGAAAGGACGCTGTAGTCAGGTGGGTATTTGCCTCTTGTCTCAGGTAAGGAGTCACAGGACAAGAGGAAATGGCCTCAAGTTGTTCCAGGGAAAAACCTCTTCACAGAAAAGGTGATCAAGAGCTGAACCATACTGCCCACAGCAGTGACTGAGTCACCCTCCTTGGAGGTATTTAAAAGACATGTAGATGTGGTGCTTAAGGACATGTTTTTGTGCTGGACTTTGCAGTTAATAGCTGGATTTCACGATATTAAAGGTCTTTTCTAACATAAAAGTTTTCTGATTCTATGACTCTAGAAGGACAACAGAAAAGGTTGCAGCCTTATTTAAGATGAACCAAAATTTTTAAACAATGTTTTAGACGAACCACAAATTCGGATGAAGCTCCCCTTGTGATCAGTGGAACACAAAATTTTGCCAGGAGAAAATTATGAATCTGCCTCATCACACTGTATCACCAGATATGCTCAGAGCATTTTTAGGTGTCAGTTACTCTTCAGTCCTAGGGGTTTTGTTGACATCAGTTTTATAGTTAATTTTATAGTGGTGATTTTGCCCACCTGTTTAAAAACAAACAAACAAACAAACAAAAAATCTTAGATAAAGCCTATTAAACTGAATGTAATTTGGAGAGTTGTCAAATGTCTTTCCTCCCCCAGATCTGCCAGGCAAATATCTCTGGGATTAAAACAAAGAAAATAAATTAATCTCCGCCTTCTTATTACAATACAAAGTGAGAGTAGCCAGGAAACATGGCGCAAAACCTGATGGTACACAGTGTCCTTAGATCACTTGGCCATTGTTTTCTCTCACAGCAGCACATGTTAATGATACAAAGAAGTTTAACATTTTTTGGCTTTGGCTTTTCATGTCACAACCATAATAAATGTGCATATTATTGTTTGTATTGCCATATCCTTTAGATGCACCGCCAATTTCTAGAGCCTGTGCATGCACAGCCAAGGACAGAATTTGCCCATAAACAGACTGACTGAATTAAATTATGCAGAAACATTGCCATACAGATTCAGCTGTAAAGTAGTGTGTCATAGAACAGAATGTTTATGTTGTAAAAATGTTGTGTGGGTCATATCTACTGCAGGAAGACCAAAGCTTTTTTGCTTTTCATTTACCAATTTAATTCTGCTTTAAAAGGCCTTTGTCTTATATGGACCTAAGACATCCTTGTATTTAGTTTAAAAACCCAACAACGTTCAAAACAATAAAATAGTCAATAGAATGTTAAATCCAGAACAACAGGAAGAAGTAAAGAGATCTGGGGTTTCTTTTGCTTGTTTTAAGGAATTTGGACCACGGAGAAAAAAATCTAATATGATGAAGAACGAAGAAACAAGTTTTAACGTGGACAAAACCCGAGCCTCTCCCTTCTCCCGCTGTCTGCAACCACTCAGCCCCATTCCAAAGCCACACAGAACAACTCCTTTTGATGAAGAATTCAGAACACACCTCTCACATTTCCGCTATGGTCCTCCTCCTCTTGAAAACATGGAAACATTCCAGGGGTCCTTGGAAGGAGGGTCTCGTAAACGCAAGAGCATGCCAACAAAAATGCCTCCTCCTATCACCCTTGAGGATTCCTCATCGCCACCAGACAGACCTGAAGATCACAATGACATAGGCTCTTCCAGTCTTCCCTTGGTGTTCCAACAGCCAGCTCAGCCCAAGTACAGTTCCCAGATGATTGACCTCTGCAACTTTGGTTTTCAAGTCTACAGAACTCTGGAGCATTTTGGAGCCAAGCCCATTAAGCAAGAACCAGTGAAGCCTAACATGGCATGGCCCAGTAGCCCAGCATTCATGCAGGCTCCTTACCCTTATTATCCCAAAGTCCACCCTGGCTTAATGTTTCCTTTCATTGTGCCACCAAATTTTCATTTCAGGAACCCTTTTCAAATGAAAAGACCTCCAGAACCACCCTTCAGGAGGACTGAAGTAAGAGAAAATGGTGAAAACAAACAGAAAGTGGAAAGAGTAGATGTCAACCTCCAGATAGATGACAGCTACTATGTTGATGTGGGTGGTGAGCAGAAACGCTGGCAATGTCCCATGTGTGAGAAATCCTATACATCCAAGTACAATTTGGTCACCCATATCTTGGGGCACAGTGGCATTAAGCCGCATGCTTGCACCCGGTGTGGCAAGCTTTTCAAGCAGTTGAGCCACTTGCACACACATATGTTGACACACCAAGGCACTCGGCCACATAAGTGCCAGGTGTGCCACAAGGCTTTCACTCAAACCAGTCATCTTAAGAGACACATGATGCAACACAGTGACATCAAGCCTTACAACTGCAGGATCTGTGGCAGGGGTTTTGCCTACCCCAGTGAGCTGAAAGCACATGAGTCTAAGCACGAGAGTGGACGAGAGAACATTTGTGTGGAGTGTGGTCTGGATTTTCCAACTCTGGCCCAGCTGAAGAGGCACCTAACCATGCACCGTGGCCCTATACAGTACAATTGCACTGAATGCGATAAGACCTTCCAGTACCCCAGCCAGCTGCAAAACCACATGATGAAGCACAAAGACATCCGCCCATACATCTGCACTGAATGTGGCATGGAGTTTGTGCAGCCCCACCACCTGAAGCAACACTCCCTGACTCACAAGGTAAGCCAGCTCTCACCTTGCATCTGAAGGTAGCAAGAGCATTACAGGCTGCTAAAGACACACATACCTACCAAATGTGTCCTCCTGCCAGCTGCTTATGCAGAAACCCCAGCACTGCTGGCAGTAGTATAAGCCAGATGTCTTTGTCACTCTAAAGAATGTACATACAAATCCAACTTTGTTATAAGCAGGAGTTCAATTAAATCACCTGTATTGCTTCCCCAAACTGGATTCACATCTCTCTGTTTCTTGGTTTTTTTTGTCTGAATGACCTTCTCTAAAATAACATAATTTTGCAGAGCTGTATAGCCACCCCCCAATCCGGAAATTTTAAAAGATTTTTTTTTACTGAAGGCCAGTTCTACTACTTTGTTCCCTTAATTAGGAAGTAGATGGGTTTGTAGGGAACTGCAGCAAAAAAAAAAGTGTGTTAGTAGTTATGAGATTTTGAAGAATCATTATAATGATTACATTTAAAACCCAAAGAAATCCTGACAAAAATTCCCCTTTGTGCATATGTTATCCAGAATTCCAGTTAATAGAAATCGACAAGCAGGATCATAATCACAGCCAATTCAAGTCAAGTGGTAGTCTCGCCACTGCTGACAATGGTGACAGCAGAGTCAGCTTAGGGTAGGAGCAAGCTTTGGAATATTTCCAAAAAGATTGTTTTCAAAAATAGGAATAATGTAATTGTTCTGTTCAAGAAGCTCTGAAATTGGCTATCCACTTTTACAAAAATAAAAAGACAAGGCAAAATCTTTCACTTTAAAAAACTTTCCTTCCAGATTTGTATATTTTTCCTTTAAGGTTTGAATTTTGGCTTTTACATGAAAAATATTAAAAATACAGAAAGCTACAGCACTTGAGTCTTATAGTCACATATTCTTTGAAAACCCAACAACCTCTGCTTCTGCATTTGCTTTTTCTTTTCTGCTTCATGCTTATAATTTCTGTTCTTCCTGGAGATTCCCCGGTCTTTGGATTTACCCTGCAAGACTCCACTAATTGAAGACTTGGTAGGTTTTTTTTGTCACAGGAAATGAAATGCTCCTGAACCCTTAGAGAGCTTCTGCTTCTTTGTCCACAGTTGCAGGTGGATTCAGCTGTGAATATAGTTTAGAGTACTTAGCTGGCTAAACACAGCCTCGTATCAGATGAGCAGATTCTTGAAGCTGCTGGTGATGTTCAGTTTTAGCTTTGTAATTAATTGTGAAAACCACTGACAGTCATTTCACATCTTTTTAAAGAAGACTTGTAGAAGGAGTAATTGCTCTCAGCACCTCACTAGTAAATCCTTATTGTGTTCAGTAAGTTAAACTCTTAAGCTGTTTAGTAGGAAATTAATTTTCGTAGTATCTATATCACTGTTTGAGAAGCTGACAGACCACATGGATGTGAGTAAGAATACTGAATTATGCATTAATAAATTGAGTGGATAGCATAGAAGGTGATAAAAATGTTCTATAAACCTCATTTAAAATGAGATCATTCCATTAGGGTTACTGAAAATCCCACTAAGAATAAACAAGCTTTTATCTCTTCAGTAAATGTAAGATGCATAATCTTATTTGGTGATATTGCTCAACTACTCTCAGTTACTTCAGATTATTTTCTATATCTTTCTTCAAAATAGGGCTGTGCCTTTTTTATAATCCAGTCATATTCAATTATTAAAAGCAAGCAATACTTTGGTCTTTTCACTGGTGGGCTTTTATTCTTGGTCAATAAGTGTATACGTTTGATCAATACTTTACTTAAGCAGCAGAGCAGGACAGGGAAGTGCTGACATTGAGTGTGTCTCATTGATTTGTAAACAAACTTCATTATTTCATTAAGCTTATATTTTGTTTTACTTCTCTGCTTCTCAGAACCTTGTAAGAATTTGCCAGGAAAAAATACACAGGTACCTATTACTTGAAAAAATGTTAAAAGTGAAAGAATTTATTATCAACTCTGCCAATGCAGAATGAATAATTCATAAGTTGCTGTACTGAAGATCAAATTACCTATAAAATTTTCCATCTACAGCATTTTTCTTTTCTTTCAGGGTGTGAAAGAGCACAAATGTGGAATTTGTGGTCGGGAATTTACCCTACTGGCCAACATGAAGCGGCATGTCCTGATCCACACCAATATCAGAGCCTATCAATGCCATTTGTGCTTCAAGAGCTTTGTGCAAAAGCAGACTCTCAAGGCCCACATGATTGTTCATTCTGATGTCAAGCCCTTTAAATGCAAGGTAAGTGCATTTGGTGGCAGAGACATCAACCTCTGTAATTATACAGTATATTTCTCTGATAGTATCATCCTATGGTAGAATTAGAAAAGGAAAACTTGCTAACACATTCTTCAGTTGCATTTAAATTAGCATAAACCAGTCTGGTTTCCTTTCTTTATCCAGGTTCTGCTTATGTAGCACAAAATAATGGAGGTAAATTCCTGTGGTTTATTGCCTTTCCCTTCAATATCAGTAACTTTCATCCTCGCCTAGTTTTGGGGTTTTTTGCTTTGTGAGCTTTTAAGTGCCACAGACATTTGAGGACAATAAATATGTCTGACATTTGCTTAGTACAACCATCCAAACAGAAGTCTAAGTACTTAATAGCTTGAAACACTGACGAAAAGCATAAATCAAGTCATGCACCCTGCAGAGAATCATGGAAAAGCAGCAGCCAGAACTTCACACAGGGATGCCATGCAATAGTTCAAGAAAGAAGTAAGAAAAAGGCACAGCAAAATACAACTACAGAAGGGATTTGAATGGGCCAAGCTTAATTACCAGACTGAAATTCAGGGCAGGACATCAGTATGCTAACAAAACAGCCTCTGAGACCATCTGGCCTTTCTACGATCCCGTGCAAATTCCAGTTTGCTGTTTCCCCCTAGCACTGGAGGCTGACATTCTCTTTCTATCCTTTTTTCTCCTCCCTCCCCATAAACTTTTAAGGTTTTCTTGACCCTGTTCACCTCTAATATATTCCTTATGAATTATTCACATCTATATTATTAGCCAGTATTGGATGCTACATAAGTTTTTTTGCTGCCTGTTTCATTACTGTAGTCATACCTTGTGAAGTCAAAGGCTGTAGATTTTTTCCCCACTTTAATTTGCTCTAAGAGGTTTGTAAATACAGAGTGGAGCATATTACCCAGCTTATGCATAAGTAACTGAAGACTGATTTGGAAGCCATTTCTAGAACTCTTTCAACCTGTGTCTTCATGGTACTGAATATTTCCTTAAAAGGAACATTTAATGAAGAAACAGAGAGAGAGGAAAAATTTTAAATGAAATTATTTTCTCTTGAAAAAACGTATAGCTTCAAAATGTCATAGGAATAGATGATATTCAGTGCTAGTTTTAGTAAGAAAATGTCAAAATTAATCTTTCTGACTTCATAATTTTGCTTTAATTTCAAAAAATTTTAGCAAAGTCTAGCAGCAAAGTTTTCCAAATTCAGTATTTTGTTTTATTTTAATTTATGTCCTATTAAAATATTATTTTGTATAGTAGGGCTTACGTTATTCTATATTGATAAAAGAATTTATTTTACTGAAATTCTTAGGGTGTAACATGTCAGGTCTGCTGGAGATTTTCATTCTCTGACAACATCTGCAAACCTGCCTTTTTGTTCCCATTTGGCTGAAGTCCTCCTCTGACTCCTCAAACTTCAGAAAAGAAACTCAATTTTTAGATCAGATTTTGTGGGTGCAGTATGTGGATCCACATGTCTTTTTAGGTATGTGCAGATTGGCTGGAAGGTTGTGTTCAGCTCAGTGTTTGATGATGATAGACTATTGAAGCTTGGAGAGGGCAATAGTTGGAACTGGGAAACAGAGTATCACCAGTATGTTTTCCAGCCAGTAACAAAAGCTCTACAGGAACACCTGTTTTTCTTATTTTTTTACTTTTCTGTCCCCACCCAGTGTTCCTAGGAGGAAAGAAACAAGTAAGCACAGTGAATCTGTTTCTCATATGGCTGATGGGGTAGGAATCAACATCAATGCCCCTGAGAGTGAATATTGCAACAAGCAAAAGCAGAATCAGGAATTGCTCATCTGCATTAGGAACATCCTAACATTACCTCTCTGATAGAGCCCTCAAAAGACTCTTGAAAGCAAATATTTCTGGCTGGTACTCGGAGGGTTAAGGCAATGACCAGATAGCAGCCTTTTGGCACCAAGCTCCTCCTCAGCAGAAGGAAGGATATAGCTGTATGAACAGCCTGCTTAACAATGGTTCACATGTCCCCGGGGAACCGCCTGCAAACAGATTTCATCTTGCTTTCTCTTGTACTTTTCAAAGCTTCCTGTTTTCTCACGGTCCTTTTGGACAGTTTACAGTCATTCTCCCTCTCCTTCTTTCTTTGAGGAAAGGAACACCCTTCTTATGAAGAAAAAAAAAAAAAAAAGAAGAAGAATGCAAGGGAAAGAGAGCACAGCAGTAGCCTTTATACTTCACCACGTGAAATGGTTTTCTTTACCTTTTTCTCACAGCAAAAGAAAACATGAGCTTTCCTATATGTCTAATCACAGCTAAGCACAGACTATCAGAAGTGAGGGAGTAGCAAATAGTTGTCCCTTCTGTTTCCTCATCCAGCTGCAGCCTGGATCTCTGTTTGATTTTCCTCTGAAGAGTGAACTTGTCTGTAGCATTCAAAGGCCTGAGCCCATGTTGCCTTGTTTATTTCTGTTTAAGGAAAAAAAAGACTAAAGGGTTATGAAGGTTTTACACCAACTGGTGCAACAGTACTAATTCTGATTTGTAGAGAAAGGTTCCATGAAATTTACTCTTGGTTTTAGTGCTGAAGTAATCGATGTGTCAGACCTCCAGTAAAGGATGCAATGGATTTTTCTTCAGCCCAGATAAATACACTCTGCAGCAGATGTTTTGAACTCCACTTTTTTCTGCATCTAAAAATGTGTGTTTTAAACAGGAGTCAAAACTAAAGAAAATGTGAGAGAGAAGTACTTTGTGAAGAAAGAAAAGAGGCTGACAAATCTAGAAGGACAATATTTCATATGCTGGCTTAGGAGGACAAAATCTAGGGTTGAATTAATGTAGGCTTTTCTAGCAAACTATACTGAAGTCCATTTCACCAGTCAGTGTAAGATAGTCTGTTCTGTAGATTTGCACCTGAGGTGTTTCTCTTCAAGACTTTAATTTTATTTTGTCTGAAGTAGACAGCCTCGCAGAAAGTCCACAAGTAAACCATGTTGCTCTTGATATCCCAAGTTCTGTTACATAAACCTCTTACCTCCCTGAGTACTATGGTACACTGTGATGAGTTCTTCTGGAGCTC
Source organism: Pomatostomus ruficeps (assembly GCA_013400735.1). Classification (NCBI taxonomy): domain Eukaryota; kingdom Metazoa; phylum Chordata; class Aves; order Passeriformes; family Timaliidae; genus Pomatostomus; species Pomatostomus ruficeps. Next base: position 33,670 of record VYZT01055602.1, on the reverse strand, counting down.
CCTCCCATGCAGCTGTCGCAGGGTCATATTTCATACTCTGCTCGTCATTGCTCACAAGCCTGTCATGTCACAAAGAAAGAAAATCTTGTGCAATCTGCAAGTTTGATCTGCAGACTCAGGCTCTTTATTGAGCATTGTACTGAGTATTGAGCTGTGTACTCCAGCTAGATACGAGTTGTAGGTTTTCGGCATATGAGTGAGAAACCTACTTCCTTTTACCTCTAGATCATAGATATTCATCTGAAAGATATCTTCTTCCTTTTTAAAAGGACCAGTAAAGCAGAGCTTATGCCTCAGAGACCCATCATTCCGAAAAACGATTTTCCTACCTGCATTTCTTTAATTTTCCTGCCACACCTCTGCACTATAGTACCATTTCCTCATGTCCCCAGAGGAAATTTCAGAACAAGAAAACTTTACACATCTCTAAGATGTGCCTGACTTTGGAAAATGGAAAACCTGTCAACTTTATTCAGTAACACAGAACTTTTATGCTGTAAAGGACTATCCTTTACCAAGTCCCTCTCTTTTCAGTATGAAGAAAGAGGAACAAATATTGCCTTGACAGAAGGAAACTAAATGCTCCTCCTAGATCAGTTTTAATACTCAGGACCTTATAAAGATCAGGATTTGCATGCAGCACTCTAACCACTCATCTATTGAGCATGATTTTCCTTGGTTACAGAAAGAGAAGACCTGGCTATAGAAAAGCAATTTCTGGTGACAACATAGGTCAGGCACAATACAAGCAAATAAACAGAAGCCTTCAGCAAAGAGGTGTTAGATATTATTGTTGACATTCTTGTAGCAAGAGAAATATTGACATGTTGTAGGTTGTTCCAGCAGCTGTCAAGATAAAATCAGCTGCAGTTATTCCTCGCAAATTTTCTGTGCTCATCAGTACACCTTCTCCTCTGTTTCCTCCCAGCATTTTCTGAGTTTTCTTTTTGGTTCCATTATTTCTCTGAGTAAAAACAGTCCTGCATATTATCTTTGTTTGAATGTGAAGAAGACTATTCCTTCCTCAGTGGATGGATCACCCTTGGAAGCAGATATCTTACTTTTAAAAATTAATTATTCATTTTCAGTGGACATTCTTTGTTTTCCACCAACTGTCTTGTCTAACACTTTGCTGATAAATGTATTTGCAAGAATTTTCATTTTAGCAAAATCACAGACAGAAAATCACAGAAGGGTACATATGCAGCTGAAGCAAATAATTTTTTTAAAAGCAAGTGAATGTTTTCAGACTCTTTTTGCAGCATTGATTCAGCTCTAGCTTTTATTTTAAAACAGTACCCCTGCTATTTTTTGTATTAATGAACTGATGTAATTTTTCCTCAAGAGAGGGTTTAACACACAAAACATAGAGTACTCTTTCTCCAAGGATCCTTTCACTATTTACATTTCATCCAGATATTCCAAGTGATGACTTTATGAATTTAAATCTACAAGTTCTGTATCAGATCTTCTGTAATACTCAATAAATACAGTCAGAATTCAGATTATAAAAAAATCTGGTGGAGTCTTAGTAATTTCCATTTAGTAATTGTCTGCCAAGTGGTTACCCTGCTAGATGGAGATTTCAGTTACACAGTAATGGTGATTCTGGCTCATATAGTAATATGGATATTTTAAAAAAATTAAAATCTGGTGGTAAAAAAAGTCATGAAAAAAATTAAAATAAGTAGAAAACAAACACAGAAGTTTGCAGAGGATGGAAATAGCCACTTGAATGTGAATAAAATTATAAATCCTGATCAGGAAAAAACAGAAGACAAGTAAGTGTAGATGCCTGAAAAAGTCAAACTCTCTTGTCTTAAGAATACATAAGAGTCCAGACTACAAGAGGACCCATCTAAATAAACAACAACAATGAATAAAACCCACCCTTATTGTTCCATCAAAGGGAAAATTGCACGATCAATGGCTTGACCTGGCAGGAACATGCTTCAGGGAAAGCTGAGTCATTCTTGCAGCCTGATGACTGTTTAAACTGCATCTCACTCACCAGAGACACTGAGACACAGAAGCTGATAAACAAAAGATAAAGGGATCAGAGAAAAAAGGGGTGAGCAAGAAACACAGAAAAACAAGGAATTGCTTTTTCTAACTTTAAGCAAAATGTGCAGCCATTTCGTTTCTACTTAAAGAGAAGTAATATT
>VYZT01055602.1:0-31474 GCA_013400735.1 Pomatostomus ruficeps | reverse complement strand
CTTGACTGTTTCACAGAAACTCTTACTTGGTTTTATTTTGTAATTCCATCTCTGCCTGACATTGCTCTTGATTAAAAGCTAGATGTACAAACTACAAAAGGAATGGTTCACCAGGGCAGAAACTTGTACTTTGAATCTCATTCAAGTTAAGAGCCTTCCTGATTACTCCCTGAAGTCTTTCCCCTCCTTACAACAACATTGACTGTTTTTGGGGAATTCCTGACTATGTGTCCTGGTTACCAATACTAAAAAATGTCAGCAGTTCAGAATGCCTGAGATACTCAACCATGTATTTTTGTCTGTAGGATTTTTGCCTGGAACTTTGAAAATCATACTGCAGCCAAAAACTGCCAGGGTTTAAGTTGAGAAGTGTGGGTCCTGTTTCCTTTAAAAATGTTGTCCTTGTAAATATTGCTTCAAACTAATAATTTTCATTTTTTCTATTTTTACAGCTGTGTGGAAAGGAGTTTAACAGAATGCACAATTTAATGGGACACATGCACTTGCACTCAGATAGTAAGCCATTTAAGTGCCTCTACTGTCCCAGCAAATTCACCTTGAAGGGGAACCTAACCAGGCACATGAAAGTCAAACATGGGGTCATGGAAAGAGGATTTCACTCTCAAGGTAATAATTTTCAGCAAGGTTTTTCTCTGTGAGATCTGAACAATATCAGTAAACACAAATGGGCTTTGTACTACAGATCCACCCACTTGTGCCATAGATCCAATGATATTGCAAGAGATAGAATCCCATAGGCCTGTGAAGATGTTATTAGCTATATTACTATAGTGTTACATATCAGAGATCTCACTAAATCATAAATTAATCCTAAACTGACAGAAACAGAAAATCTAGAATACTTACGGTCTTTTCCCACTGTTTATTGGATTCCAGTCTGGAACGGGGATGGAATCCTCAATGGGTCTACATCCAGGAGCCTTGGTCATTCTGTACTGTACTGACATAGCTGGTGTCAGATGAAGGCCATAGGCTCAAGATCCCAGTTACAAAGAAGCACATGAACAGGACGAGGTATTACTCCACCATCTCAAAGTATAAGGATTTCTGACTACCAAGGGTATCCTGAAAACATTTCCTGTCTGCTACTACATATACTTCTTGAAGTCATCCTCATGTGTACACATGTTAATGCTGTCTAAAGAAGTGGGGGAATTAGGGAGAATTTTTTTTAGGATTTGGGTATCCAAGATGTATTTTTTAAGATTTTGCAGAGGAATAATTCTTTAATGGGCAAGATTTCTTGGTGTTCCTCATATTCAAGCTTTAGGGCAGCCCAGCACATGTGTTAAACTAATGACAATAAAACTCTAATGACTTTTGGTGCAAAATTTATGAAGGTCCTAATGGCTAATGAAACAAGTGATTTTTCTGTAAATCTCCTACAGCACCATGCTAGTTAGAAAATTACTTGTAATTGGAGATTGCCTAAGAGCTTTTCATTGTACAGAGATTCTGCAGCCCTTGAGTCTTATCGGGTACAAGACAATTTGTGAGGCCTGACAGATGTTTATGAACCCTTTTAACAAATACAGCGTTTTGCAAAGTAACATCTGCTACCTAGTGCGACTGCATGGATCCTTTAGAAGCTGGATTCAATTACTGAGAGGAAAATACAAACCAAAGAAAACAAAAGCAAGTAAAATAGTGACTTTCATAGCTATTTGCTATTGGGTGAAAACCTCACCCCGTATTGTCACTAGTCTTAAATGTAGCTGGATTATGTCTGCAGTATCTGAATTCTTTTCAATACATCCTGATGATGTTCAGAGCATATTTGAGTCCACAGATGCCTCTTGGATAATCTGTATTTCCAGCAAGAGGGAAGACATTGATGCTTTAGATCCAAGTTTTCTTTTAAAAAAAGAATAGGAAGGAGGAAGTGAGCAAAACTCAGTTTACAAAAGGCCAGACCACTTCACTTTTCTTCCCAGATGTATCATCCAGAGTCTGTCATATACAAAACAAAGTTTTGTGTGTCTTAATCTGGCTGTGAAGTGTATACAATGGCAGTACTTTTTGCAGCATCTCAAAGGAGATGCCATGAGGTGTAAACAGTGGAGTACTCGCAGATAGCTGGACGGAAGACAAAGGTAAAGTATGAAATACTGAAAGCCACCTCAGATTGTGTTTTTTTAGATTTTGTTTGTTACCCTACATGTATCAAGTAGTAAAACTTCCTATAGATAAATTTTTTCTTTTCTCCTCCCCTCAAACCACTACAAGGTTTTGGAAGAGGAAGGATTGCTCTGTCCCAGACAAATGTCTTGAGAAGCTTGGAACAGGAAGAGCCATTTGACCTTTCCCAGAAAAGCCAAGGGAAGGGAATCTCATTTCATTCTGATGGCGAGAGTGCCAAGGGAAGCTCATGCCAGGAAGAAGAGGAAGACAACTGCTACGAGGCAGAGCAGTACAGCCCTGCCACTTACCATCATGATGACAACAAGCTGTACATGGCTCAAGATCTCTCTGGCAAACCTGAGTGCATGATGAAGGACTTCAGAAAGCCCTGCTGCAATGAGAAGGAAGAAATGTTAAGTGAGGGAGGACTGGGGAAGAGAACAGGAAATTCAGACAAAGAGGAGAGAGGTGGAGAGGGAGAGCTTGCAAACAACAAAGAACATCTCAGCTTTAGATCCTTTGAAAAGGCCAGACTTGGTCACTCTCTCTCCGATTACTTGTATTTCAAGCACAGGAACAAGAGTTTGAAGGAATTGCTGGAAAGAAAAATGGAAAAACAAACAATGCTTATAGGCATTTAAAATGGACATTTAAAAACAGCTGGAAAATGACAACCAGATAGATTTTAACATGCACTGTAAGCTACTAAAGCCTGGAAGTCTGTAGTAGTATGTAGAAACAAACAAGCCAAATTATTAAAAATAATTTAGGGTAAAACACATACATTACAAGAATAAAGCAGCTCGAGGACACCAAGAAATGCAATAGATATTGAAAAATAACACTTTTATATTTATCCATTTGATGTATAACAGACAATGGGTTGGGTACAGAAGTTTACTTCCTATTACATGGGGATAGATGCTTACATGCAATTTTCTACTTAGCAGAGAGCAACATACTTTAGCATCTGATTTATTATCTGACTAAATATATATGAACACTCCTAACCATATGCCTCAGAAATATCTGAAAGTATTAAGTATTTCACATTATAAGCCAGAGTACTGTTAAACACAGCATGTATGAAAATGCCATCAATATTCAGAACTAACAGTCCAAATACTTTGATTTACTGAGGTGACTCTTAGTTCAACTACTTACAATGAGAAATGGGAAACAAATTAATAAGAAATACTAATGTCTTGTGAGGCAGCAAAGGACAGCTCTATAAGGCTTTGAAAGGACTGAAATTTACTACAAAATTCCTCTGGCACAAGGAATTTTCATGCTTTGCTGTGTTTCAGCCAGTATGGGAGTATTCAGAAATTCTTGACGTGAAATATCATAGATTGTGTTGACATTTTGTTCTCCTGCCTGCTCAGACCAATACGTTTACTGTATCAGTATGTAGCATTCACAATCTCACCATAGTTACACATTACACAGCATGAGTCATTTCACAGAAAAAAAATTATGCAGTTTTGCCATTTATCTCTTCAGTTTATCATGACTAGTAAGGATAATTTTGAAATATACAGATCTGATCAATTTTTGTTTTAGAAGGTAAAAATAACCCTTATAGAAAAAGCAGTACCTCACAGAGGAAAAAACTTTCCTCTTACTGGAGTCAGAAATTTTCTCTTATTAAAATATATTGAGCAGTAAGCTGCAGGCCTTTCAGATTAATTTCACTCATGCTGTTTTTATAGAATCAAATCCAGCTTTTCATCCTCTGATTCCCGTACAATTATAAGTTTATAACAAACATGGAAAAAGTATATTTCATTAAACTTTTCATTAATTGCATGAATACTTTGAACAGCTTATTAGTTCCTATATCTTCAAGAAAGACAAAAAAGCAGCCTTGCACCATCCTATTGCTTACACGGAAATAAAAATCTAATTAGTCATAAAATTTGTCCTATGTCCTTTGGACATCCCAGCTCAAAAAGTTAAAATCCATATAAATGGTACATCTCTTCCAAATATTACTACTGTCTTCACTTACCTGCCAACTTCTTGATTTGAAATACATTGCAATCATGCTCTCTATGTAGCATGTTATAATTAAGTATAGTCATCTATTTATGGCTTTCTAAGACGAGTCATGGAGCTGAACCTTTCTACCCCTATAAAAAAACATACACCATTCTAACTAAGGATTCTCACACCTACCAGTTAATCAGCATTCACAGGGCAAAGTCCTTATTCCTCATATAAAACTGCACTTGTGTAGTTTGAGGTTGAACACAGTGTTTTCCTTTTACAAGGTCCAAATGTGGCATAACACATGCAGGAAAAACTGTTTATAAAAGAAACAGTAACATCCAGGTGACTCTTCTAAATTAACTCTATGTCTGATGTGCATATTTCTTAAAATAAAAAGGTTATGCCAAATGGAAGTGGAAGTTAGGCCACTTTAAACCTAGAGTTTAAAAAATCTTTGAAAGTGAGGTGTATTTTAGAGGTACATAGTCACGTTTCTTCAGGGATGAACTGTTCTATCATAAACATTCCTCTTCCTTGCTTTAGCTGTAAGATGATGCCTATTGAAAAAGGACCCATCTTTCTTTCAAGGAAGGCATTGTGGTCAAGCAGAAAAATCAGAAAATTTTTGGAATAATGAGCATAACTGTATTCTTTCTTACACTATAGGGGAAATGATCAGGTAGAAATTCAGCATGGTCTAGCAGACGGTCCCTCAGAAACAGAAGCAACTCCTTCAGTTATCTTCTTGGCACTAGCTTGTCTCTGCCAGATGAAAGTTGCCATTCGAGCATGTATATAGCCAAGAGCTGGGAGTCACTAACACTTAGAATTGTCTCCTTCTTGGTGGTGTAGTTTCCAGCTGTGCATAGTTCAAGGTCAGTCCACTCCACCTTTCCAGGCATATCAGTTCCCACAGTAAGAAGAACAAACAAGGAATCAGGAATCTCTTTGCATTTTCTAGAAAGGTGATCATGCAGACAGGTTGAATTTAGCACGTCCTTCACTCCTGCGGTGGGTAAAGCAGGAAGGTATACAGCACTTCCATTGCAAAGTCTTGTCTATTCATTACAGAGTACTATGGGACAGCTAAACAATCCTTATCAAGAAAGAAACAAAGGAGTACATATCAATTGCAGTCCAGATAAATGGAGCGAAGGAAATATTTTCAGCAGAGCTCAGCTCCCAGCTGCTAATATCAAAGGATATATTCTACCTGTGCTTCAGCAAAGCCTCTGATACTATCTCCCGTGACATTCTCCCAGAGAAGCTGGCAGCTCATGGCTTATGCAGATGAATTCTTTGCTTGAGTAGAAACCTGGCTGTATGGCTAGGCCCAGACAGTGGTGGTGAATGGAGTTTACTGCAGTTGGCAGACAGTCACCGATGGTGTTCCCCAGGGGTCAGTACTGGGCCCAGCCCTGATTAATATCCTTATTAATCATCTGGATGAGGGGATGGAGAGCCCCTTCAGTCACTTTGCAGGTGACGCCAACCAGGGTGTGAATGTTGACCGGCTAGAGGGCAGGAAGGCTCCGCAGAGGGATTGGGACAGGCTGGATCATGGGCCAAGCCCAGTGGTGTGAGGTTCAACAAGGCCCAGTGCCGGGTGCTGCCCTTGGGTCACAACAACCCCAGGCAGTGCCACAGGCTGGGGCAGAGTGGCTGGAAAGCTGCCCACAGGAAAAGGACCTGGGGGTGCTGGTGACAGTGACTGAACATGAGCCAGGGTGTGCCCAGGTGGCCAAGAAGGTCAATGGCATCCTGGCCTGTACCAGCAACAGTGTGGCTAGCATGACCAGGGCAGGGATTGTCCCCCTGTACTGGACACTAGTGAGGCCACACCTTGAATCCTGTGTTCAGTTTCAGGCCTCTCACTCTAAGGAAGACATTGAGGTTCTGGAGCATGTCCAGAGAAGGGCAACAAGCCAGACATCATTCCTGAAGGTGTTCAAGAAATGTCTGGATGTGGCACTTAGTGCCATGGTCTAGTTGACCAGGTGGTGATTGGTCAAAGGTTGAATTTGATGATTTTTGAGGTCTTTTCCTACCTAATTGCTTTTGTGATTATGTGATTCTACAGTCGCAAAAATTATGTCTACTGGAAGCATGCAGTCCATAGTTTCCTTACAGACCTTGTAAGAGAATGTGCCAGATGTGTCCTTGGGAAAGGAAATCATTGCAGACAGTTCTGGATTGTCTAAATGGTTAATCCAAGCTCCTTCAACCACACTCACTGCAGTCAGTTTACCCACTTCTACAGCTGCAGTTCTCATTGGAGCAGAAACTACTGACAACCACATACAGACACATGAGCAGCAGTTCCCAGAATGGCAATACTACTTGCAAATAATTCATAATGTGAACTCACTTTCATTCCATTTTTCTAGAAAGCAGAATATTTCTTCACAATGAGACTTCGAGGTTCTGCCCAGTCGTAAAGCCACACTAAGCTAATTCACAAACACCCAAGTCTAATTCATGTTAGAATAGAAAAAACTCATCTAAAACTGTAAATTACCAGTGAGAGAAATAACAAACAAAATTATTACTGAAGTAGGAATGCAGTGCCAAGTGACCCTAAAAAGTGATTGGGAGATGATAGTCATCCCTACTGTAGAACATAATGTAAATGGGTCTAAGACACTTGTTACAAAAAGGCCTCAAGGGACAAATTAAAAGTGAAATAACAGCCTTCATTGTGAAGCACCTTGCTTTTCAAACGTAAGTTATTTTCACACTATTTACATTGGCACCGCTTTGGGAACAGACAGTAACAGCCTTTGCTTTTTAATAGCTTTGAAAATGCTTTATAGAAATTTGCTCTCATAATGAAGCTGTTTCCCATTTGTAATTTTCAAGGGATTAGCTTCCTTATTTTGCCTTGTGTAGAGGCTTGGAAGTCCAGTAGAGACATTGATTATGTCCTGGACATTGGGGGATATATTTTCTTCTTTTTCTCATTCCTAATGTGAGTTTATCTACCTTCTTCTAGCTATGTTGTGGAAAAAAATTATTTAACTTACTATTATGCTCTGTTATTTGGGTTTTCAGTTTTTGGGGACACATGAAACTAAAGCCCCGTCTCCACCACCTCTATATAAAATCACCTCTATACCATTTCCCTGCATTGTTATGTGCAGCCTTGTTTCATCCTTTCAGAGAGCTTTACAGCAAGTAAGAGTGCCTACAAACTTGTACAGCTGAGATGCTTCCAAAAGTCATGCTGAGGAAAGGTAAATTTGCCCTACCATAGTGATTCTGGGCAAGTGGAGGCATGTGGTTTGTTAGAGGCTTTTCTGATGTTAGGGGTAGCAGGGAGAGTTCTGCAAGACACTTTGGAGTACAGAGTAGGTGGAGGAGAAGCCAAAAGCTGGGCTAATAAAGTTTAAGGATGAAAATAGACAACATTTTTACAGGGAAAGTGAAGCTGTATGTGACCTTGGAACAAGGTGTTTTCAGTCTGGCCACAAGGACTCAGCCATCTCCTTATAAAACTGAGTTTTCCTGGCTGCCAGACAGCCTTCAGTTTGTGAGGGCAAAGACAGGTGCTCTGTTTAGAAGCTCAAAGAGTAAAATACTTTATGATACTATCATATTTAAAGTTTATCCTGTGTTGTTTCCTGTAAAACAAGTTACTGGAAAGACCAAGTAATGCTACTGCACCCACTTTTTTTGCAACTCTGTGTTTATCTACTACCTATTCTTTGATTTCTCTCTTCATATGGTGCTGCTGGACTCTACTGTTTTGACTGTACAGTTAAGAAGTAATATAAGTACTGTATTTATTATTCCTAGAAGTTTTAATGATTATTAACAGTTTTGAAAATGTCATGTCTGCTTAGCTGAACAAGATGTAACAGAGCTAACATTTTGTACTCCTAACAGATTTTGCAAATAATGTGTTGCATATTTATTTCACGTAGAACACTGAGTTCCTATTTAAATCCACAGCTCATGAAGTGAACCAACTATATGTGAATCTTTAGTTTCTGGCTTTCTATCTTAATAGTAAAAACATGTATGATGTATTGCATTAATTTAAGCAAATAAATATGTACTGGAGAAGCTGCTGTACTTTGTATTGAAATGGGTCTGGAGTTCTTGGCGTTCTAGGTATTTTATATGGCAAATGCATGGGTCTGGTCTGACAAGGTCATTCTTCACTAAGCACCACTGAATGATTCTTCTAAAGGGAAGGCTAGGTCAGTGACGGAGGGCTAGTTAGAAGACAAGAGCAGAAGAGCTGCCAGGTCCTCTAAAGCAGAGAGATCACTTTATTATTACAGACTACACAGAGGACATAACAAATGCTCTGGAGTGATTATGATATTTCTCAGCTTGGCTTCAGACAAGATAAAAGTGAAAGACCTTTCTCTTAGAGATTTTTCAAAGAACTGCATCATATAAAAAGAGAGGAAAAAACAACCATATATATTGTAAGATTAAAGTAAAAAAATAGAAATACCATTATAGCTTAAGGAATAAGCAGAAGACTGAAATAAGAGAATTTATATTACTTTTTCTAAAGGAAAGATTAACTTTTAAGTACTAATTAACCTCTTGAATTTGTTTCTTTTGATGAGATCCTGATTGAATTGGCATCATGAGACTTCACAGAGAACATTTCAAACTGTTTTTGAACATAGACAAAGCAACTGGAATGTTTGCTTTAAGATAATTCAAATAATAACAAAAATAGATATTCTGTTTCTAATTCTCAGAGGTATATGCCTTAAGAAGTGGAAGAAGGCTTATGCAAATACTAGAAATACATGCTGGAGGTGAAAAACCCCAGACCTAAGCCTTAGTTTTCTTCCCCTACTTCCTTTGTCTTCCCTCATGCTTTGATGGTAGGTAACAACTCCTATTAGGATTACAGGCTACCTCTACATGAGGAGGATGAGGATATGTTGGAGAGTGACCTAGTTCATTCCCGTGTGACTCAGTGTCAGTGAATCTCGAAGTTTCTTCTCTGTCAGTCACAAAAATATGATTTCGAAAAATATGTTTGGTATTTTTCACGAACATCCTCTTCAGCTTAGTTCAAAACTGAGCCATGTTCACTTACATTTTCACTTACATTTTCAAACTTTCAGAAATTAAGTAGAAGAGAAAAAGAGCCTCTCAGATGTTCCTAGGGGGCATTTCTGTGACTGTAGTGACAGGCTGAAAGGCACAGAGTGTCTAAAGGTATGGTGACATCTAAATTAATGCACAATGTCTTACCAAATTTGCCCTATTACTACACTCTTTGGCTCATGTAGTGTGATACAGCCAGATTTATTTGCCCACTGGTTCATAAAGCGAAAATCTGATCTAAAAACGTGCAGGATGTCAGTAATTTCAGCACATGCGAAAGATGAAACACACTGTTAATGCTGCTTCTATATATGATAAAATGTGATATGATGGAGTATGCTGTATGATGGATCACATAGAGTAAATTTCCCTGATGATCACCTGTAATGAAAGTACAGCTGAACAGAGAACAGACATATTATAAATAAGTCTTCTGGTATCCTACCATTCTGATTACCTCTCTGAAAAAGTACTTTACATCTCTCCCATCATAGAAATTATTTAATTTGGATGAAACCAGACTTTCCCTTTACTGAATTATTTCCTGTACTGAAGTATTTCTTGTAGTGGGAACATTTTACTCAAAAGACCACTATCAATTTACATCAGTAGAGAATGTTGGCTTGTGTTTTTGGACTTGGGATTCTCTGATTGTACTGTGCTTTTTTCAGTACTTACATCCCCTTACACTTATGAATGGAAAATGATTGAAGAATAAATTATGTTCAAGACACTAATTAGCCAACTAAAAAATGGGTGGCAGTAAAATGACAATAATGGAGTTGTGTGAAAACTAGAAAGGTGTTTCTACCTTTTGGAGAGCAATTATAAAATTAATGGAGATAGGAACTGTCTAGAAATGTCAGAGGAGGTGTCACATAGATGTCTCTAAAAGAAATACAGTTATACAAGATAAGTGGCAGATATAAACCCAGACGAATATTTATTGATACAGAGTGATATGTTGCAAGGGAATTCTGCAAGCTGCTTTATTCTTTACAGAATTTCTACTACAAATTATAGGACTTTTCTAGAAAAACTAAATTGTGATCTATTCTATTTGTTTCAAAGGCCAAGATGATTTTTCAAAATGAGTTTATAAAGCTAGCCAACAACATAAATATAATGACAACAGACAACAGTGGTGAAGTCTTGTGAAGAAAGTTACCCTAAATGGAAACAGTATTGTGCCTAGTACTATATATCCTGGAAGTCTGTGAGAGCAGCACCAAGTTCAGACAGGTACAAAATTATATAGGTCTGATAAGCATGCATGCAGATGCTGCCTGGAAGCTTAGAAAGAAACATGATCTTACTTAGATGGAAAAAAATAAAAGCCATTCCCTACTGAGAGTTTTTATTAAAGCTCCCACGTAACAAGTTTTAAAAGGATTGTATGAGACCAACTTCACACGAACAGTCAGTTAAGACTAGACACTAGCAGAACTAATTCCACTGAAATATTTTCTACAGAAATGTCTGGGGTTGCTCACGACCACAGTGGTTCACACATGTTTGTTACTAGCACTCTGTGGGAAGAACCACCCCCAGCCAGCTGGCAGAATGGATCATGAGGGAAGGTTGTGCAAATGTCACTCATTACGCTGCAGCTAGTTCATTTTGAACATATTATCCCCAGGTTAAGCAAACCTGCCTGATTTCACTCTGAAGAGGATAAGGCATGTTTGTGCAGCCTGTTCAACCCGCTGCTTTGTAACATGCAGCTGTGAGACAGAAGTATTTTAAATAGCTGGACTCATTTCACTAATGAACATCTGATTTCAGCATTGACATCAGTGGTCTTCCTACCTGATTTGTACTAGCAGATCCAATACCTGGACAGCATGAAGTCACCCCACTACTAATACCTGCTGGATAAAGTAGGGCCCTTGAATTTCCATTGTGGTAGTAGCCTTATTGTGGGAGTCCAACCACTTTACAGAGTTTGACCTCTTTCCTCAGTTTCTTACAATCCTATACTTAAAGATTTATTCTAGAACTTTAATTGTTGCATTTTTAGGCTTTCATGTAGAGCCAATATTCATGTTGATCCTATTATGCATATACAGGAGAGTGAATGATTAATTGCATGTGTTTTTGACAGATAGTGGCAAAATAACAAAATACATTTTCTTATTCTTCTGGTGTTTTTTTTTATTTTGTATTTAAAAAAATAGAAGCTTCTTCTCTTTTCATTTTACTTGTTCTCATTACTTCCTAAGGACCCTAGTGCTTAGACCACCAATCACCTTTCTACAGGGGATTCTAAGTGGTCAGGATGATCTCTAAGAACACTGTTGTGGAGCCATTTCCATCCTTTTCTTATGAAATACTTGAAAGAAAAAAGAACAGCTGAGTGTGATGGATGAGCAGACAGAATGACAAACACAGGTGCAGTTAGTATTTTCAAGAGACAATACTGTGAGCGCAGTACAACTGTCCATGCTTCTAAGCAAAATGAAGATTTAATCAATTTTAGATTAGTTTTAAAAAACTGTTTCAGGGTTTGCTCTTTTCAGATTACAGAGTGAATATGTGAGTAATAACACGCAGACAGAACATCCAGATTTGCACAGTGGTCAAAACTGTTAATCTCACTTTTATTTTTAGATCCCATGAATTAACAGACTAGTCAGCCAGAGTATATTTATAATGCATCAATCTTCATATGTGAAATTTTTCAAAGACAAATTAAAAAAAAATATCCCTTTGGATTGACAGCAACCAAAAAAAAATCCAATCAGATTATGAAGAGTGGTCTCACCCTGTTCCTATCATCCCAAAGCAACAGCTTTGTAAAGCAACACAGCCAAGAAACCAACACTTGCTCTTGCGTATATGTGGGTTTACTGTACAGTTAAAGATCTGTTCACCAAAAATTATCCGCCACCTTCTATTTCTGCAGCTCAAGTACCTCAATTGCAGTGTTGTCTAAAGGAGAGGAGCAATTGTTTGTACATCAGAAAATTTCCCCATTTTGATTTTTTGTTTTCAAGTGTCTTCAAATTTTCACCTTAAAATCTCATCTCATCCCAAATAGCCATGAGTCATACTAAAAGAGTTTGGGGAGCAGGGAAAGACAGCACAATCATGTTAGATGTCTACTTGATTAACAAATTAGATAATCTTACAAATACTAAATGCCTTCCAAGCTGTATAGTAAACATCCCTAAAATTTCTCTCGTTTTTGAGCTGCTTTATGTTGTTAACATGAAGACAAGGCCTAGTTACCCAGCAAGTAGAAAGCTGTTCTACACTGTTCAAAACTGAAAGCCCTCCAAAACTGTTAAATTAAATATGTAGCTTTTGAAGACTTATGCTGCATTTTTTCTTTGCTATATTGTACTTTCCCAGTTCTGCCGCTTTCTGATTCAGTTACACAGGAGGATGCCTGGAGGGAAGGCCATCAGAAGAACCACATCTCCTTTGCCCTGTAGCCCTATCTTCTCCAGCCAAGGAGTCTCCTGCATTTTCCAAGCTGGTTACAGAACAAAATCTTTTCACCTTGGCCTTGTGGGGTATAAGCCATTGCAGGCAGGTTTGTGGGAGAGATGTGAGGCTTTACCCCACTATGACAGAGGGTTGCAGGCTTCAAACAGACCCTGTGGCTCCCACGGAGAAAGTGGTCAGGGTTGTCCTGTGGCACACAGTGAAACTGGGGTCAGCTTTGCACTAGGGAAAAAAGGATTGAAAAGGTGTACAGAAGAGAACTACATCTGTAAGCCAAGACTACCATGAGTCAACACTTATAATTTCTCTCATAAAGCTCAGTCTGAGTGGATGCAAGAGATAGGGTCTTGATTAGACCTCTGTACATTGGCTGGAATTATTTTAGGAAAAGTGTCTTTCAGGAGAGCATGAATACACTCAGGAGCAGTCAATTATGTTGAAAACCAGCCCCATAGCTCAATCAGAGGAGAAAAATGCAGTCATAACTGAGATGCAGCCATGTATTTCACTGCTTCTAGCTCCTCCCTTCACTTTAGCTCTATTTTCTGAGGTCCTTCACCACTCCAGGCTACAAGCCGTTCCCATAACACCTCCAGCAACCATCTGACAAGGATATCCCGTGCTTGTGCTCCTGTTTTCATTTTACTGGTACAGGTTTCCAACATCTGTAAAGCAAACATATCAAACCTTCAGCTTTAGCTCCAGGCTCTGGGGAAACGGCACTTCTTCCCTTCAGCTCTCCTGAATGCCTCACTCAATCTTGCTGCTCCCTCAGCAAGGTGACTGATCAATCTCCCTCACTGAGTGTGTGAGCTCTCTTGCATTCCCTGCTGATGGAGACATTTTAACCAATTTCTTGTCCATCTCCTCACACCTCCTTTATTTCTGCTAACTTTTGGGTGTTTGACTCTACAACCTGAAAAATGTCCTTTTTGGGCATACATTTAGTTGTTATGGAGCTCTCCTTTGTGAGAGGAGGAATAGCATCCTTCTGCTTCTTTTCCCCCTTCTGCTCTATCTTCCTTTCTCTTATTCTTTCCTCTAGGCAGCTGCTACTGGCACATCCTCTTGACAAGTGGGAAGCAGTAGGCAGTTATGTTAGTCAGACTGTAAGACCAAATATAGAGCAAAACTGCATGCTGCTCCAAAGTGTGTTAAGATTCACTGTGCAAGAAAGTAAGAGTAGCTCCATATTTGTGGTGGATGGAGTAGCATCCTCCATGTCTAAACGCAAATTTTAATTCTCTTGTCTTCAGCCATCCTATTAATGTTGCTTTTTAAAGGGTAAATTTTAAAACCATGATCCATGGGAAAGTCAAATAGACTTTCAGAACTGACTTTTGCTTTACTACAAGCTGGTTGTAACATGTGTGAGAGTAAAGAGGGCTTCATGGAGACAATTCAGCAAGCTTGAACAGCATCTCAGGTCTGCCTCCTGTCTTTAATGAGCAGCAGATCGGGCCTGATAGCCAGAGCAGTGGTCACCTCATCCAATGGCAATGATGATATCAGCCTGAGCTGTTTGTCCTTAGGCGAGGCATGCTGGCAGAACTTACAGGACAACACAGTCCACCCCACAGCTCAGATGGAAAACAGCTTTAGCTCTCAGTTGAGGCTGCTGTCTGCAGCTTATGCTTTCAGCCCGTTACTGAGGAAGGGATGTACCTAAAACAGGTGCCAGTAGACCTTTCAACTTTGAATGCCTGACCAGCTGCCAGTTGTGTACTTACAATAGAAGATAAAATAAGGTTTTTGACAGCCAAACTTCCTTTGCTATCTCTTCCTCCTCCCATGGCTGAGCAGACTCTGATCTGAAAATGCTCCTGTGCTGGTGTCTGACTAGACAGCATTACCCTGGTAAGTGTAAACGTGACCCAGTTTGACTTGGCTGTTCAATTTTTAATGGCACACTGCCAACTTGCTACCAGTTGGGCTATTCATACTGCAATAGGAAGCAATCTTCCTGACATGCAAACTTCCTTCTTCTTCTGCCTGAGCAGCGGTGCAGTCAAAGATGCTGAGCTAGATAAAGAACCATTTGACCCTATAAAATATGGGTCTTGACCCAAGGCTTTACTTCAGTTTTATTGTACTGGCCAGCAGAAAAAGCTATCACTACCCATGGCAAACCGGAAAGGACAAAAATGAGTTCTTGCAATAGAGAATCACTGTTAACAGCTCCTAAAGGAGCACGTACCCCATATTCAGATGTAAATTTGTGACCCTCAAATCCCTGGGAAAAACTGGACCATGAAAGGTGGTAATCAAAATAGGAATTCAAGGTGCCACTGCAGAGTTTAATCACATTTATTTTGCTGGATAGGAATACTAACCCAGTAGGAAGGCCTTCATCACTTGTTGGTTAAATTAGTTATACAAGATCACTTTCTTCCTCTTCTTTTCTGTCCTCATGGAAACTCCTAATCCTATTAAAGAAAAGCCTGCAATGGGTTTCACAAATGGATTTCCCTAGTCTCATCACTTGAACTGATATACAATATTTTTTCTAGTGGACAGTAAGTTAGAAGAGGTATCTGTTCCATCTAAGAACATCAAGTCATCAATATAAGCTACGAGTTTGAATAAGGCTCTCCTTATTTCCTTATCTGAAGGGGAAAGAGAAGCTTGGAGTAGCATCAGGATTGAAATAGGGAGCCTTTATTTTAGTCTCCAACTAAAACAAAAAAACCCTGTTACAGCCTATACCCTAACACTCTTATATCTTTTACTGTTCAATTGAAAACCTGGAAATTAAAGCCACTGATAAGAAAGACTTTATGGAAATTAGAATAATTTTAAGTTTGTAATATCCAGCTGTAGGCTCTGTAGTGTACAGTCTATTTGCCTAAGTCAGAGAGATAAGGAATCCATAACGGAATAAAGTAAGAGTATTCAAAGAAGGATATCATACTTTGGGCAGAATAACTTTCCCTCCAAGCTGCTTCATCATTGTGACCATGGCGCTTTTGAGTCAAGACCCCATGAGAATCTTTTACCTCTTGCTGATAATTTCCACTAATTTCTACCAGTTACCTGGAAGACTGAGAGGTGAATTAAGGCAAGCGACATTCTCACAAAGTTGCAGAATAATTTGTGGGTCACACTGGCTTAAAACAACCCAGGCCAGCACCCAGGGAGCTCCCCCAGGAATGAAAGCTGTGCTAACCATTCCCTCAGTCAGTTTGCAGGTGACACCAAGCTGGGTGGGAGTGTTGATCTGCTGGAGGGCAGGAAGGCTCTGCAGAGGGATCTGGACAGGCTGGATCATGGGCTGAGCCCAGTGGTGTGAGGTTCAACAAGGCCCAGTGCCGGGTGCTGCCCTTGGGTCACAACAACCCCAGGCAGTGCCACAGGCTGGGGCAGAGTGGCTGGAAAGCTGCCCACAGGAAAAGGACCTGGGGGTGCTGGTGACAGTGACTGAACATGAGCCAGGATGTGCCCAGGTGGCCAAGAAGGCCAATGGCATCCTGGCCTGTACCAGCAACAGTGTGGCCAGCAGGATCAGGGCAGGGATTGTCCCCCTGTACTGGGCACTGGTGAGTCCGCACCTTGAATCTTGTGTTCAGTTTTGGACTTCTCAGTAGAGGGAAGTACACCTCAGCACTGAGGTGCTGGAGCATGTCTAGAGAAGGGCAACAGAGCTGGTGAAGGGTCTGGAGCACAAGTCCTGTAATGAGTGTCTGAGGGAGCTGGGGTTGTTTAGCCTGGAGAAAAGGAGCCTCAGGGGAACATTATCACTCTCTGCAGTTACCTGAAAGGAAGGTGTAGCCAGATGGGGATCGGCTTCTTCTTCCAAATAGCATGCAATAGAACTAGAGAAGAGGTACTTAAGTTGCTCCAGGGAACGTTTAGATTGGATATTACAGAAAGAGTTGCCAAGTATGGACTATCTGCATAAGAAGTAGTTGAGTCACTATCCCTGGATGTATTTAAAAGATATGTAGACATGATACTGAGGGACATGTTTTAGCGGTGAACTTGTCGGTGTTACGACTCGATGATCTTAAAGGTCTTTTCCAATATAGTTTCTATGATTCTATGTCTTTCTGGAGGAGGGCTTGACATCACCAGGAAGCAGTGCAGGATGAGAAGGATACAGTAACTTGTTCCGCTATTTATGTCAACGCACAATACGCAAGGAGAAAAAAAAGAATTTCATTTAGATCCTTGAATTGCCTACTTTTTTCTGCCTAGGATAAATACTCACTTGTAAATGTGGAAAAAAAGCTGAGGAGTAGAGTTTGAAAAGGCAGTGGATTTTAGAAAAGCAGTAGCTTTGAATCAAATATCAAGTACCCTGAGGTGTATATATCTGCTTTCAGCCAAGAATCTTTACATAAAACATGTTAAATCTGGAAAGTTTGCAATCTGGGGTGTGTGTTGCTCTCTGTTTACAAAGAAAGTACACAAAAATCTCTTTCTTTGAATACAGTAGGGACAAGCAACAGGAGGCAGTTTCTTTGTTCAGAAAATCAAATCTGTTTTAAGCCAACATTCTGTTCAAAATTAGAACTTTCTCTCCTACTCTGGATCTTTTCCAGGGCCATCCATGCTGCTGGTACTTCCTTGGCTGGTTCTGGTTCTTTTTTGACTGCATTTTTATTAGATTCATGTCACATCACACACATGCACCCTTATGATCTTGCCTCAACCAATCATCTGTGTTTGCAGAATGTCCCACAGAAAGCTTTTTGACTGGTACAGACCAGGCTTTCCTTAGAACCTTGCTGGTCTGTGATCAGATAGCACTATCTACTGTTTCATCTCTTTCTAAATATAAAGGTATCTGGTAGTTTTCTTAGTGAGATTTATATCTACTACCCAGCTATACTCTGCCATACTGAGAACCACCAATATGCCAAATTATGAACCCTGACAGCTACCAGCATCTTTTAGCCTAAAAGTGTTGTATTTGTTAAAAGAAAACAAATTTATGTATGCAGGAGTTCAACTGTCAGGCTGGGAACTGGGAAGATGAATATGAGCTATATACAATTATGCTTGTAAAGAGGAGCATTCTTACAGATTTAGATTATTAAGTGCTGCCGCACTGTGAATAGGACTTGATTAAATTCCCCTTGATTATGAATTAAACTAGATAAAATTTGATTCTTAAAAACAGTACACAAAAAGGTTAAATGCAGCTTACCTTAGATATTTTAAAATTAATTTTGTTTCACATCTTAAAGTGTCATCTTTTATGTCTAAACCTCCCTGACTCCTTCTGTGAAATGAAATATGTCTGTTCAGTGTAACATTAATATATACTGGCATGCTTGAAGCAGTATGTAATATGCATTCAGCATTGTTCTGAAAAATTACTCTAGCTGATGATATACAAACCAGAACGTATAACAGTGTGACCTCTCTGCCAAAATTGCTCTTAGCAGCAGTGGCTGTCAGCTGTGAGTTAAAAACATTCTGATTTAGTAAATGCTTGGCTGCTTGGCTATCCCTAGCTAGCCCAGTTTAGGAATCAAATAGGAGAGTTAGTTGATTCATCGGTGGGAAAGGGGCATGAGTAAGCTGGTGGGTTGGTCCTAAAGCCAGCTGAAATCCACTTCAGTTAGGGTGGTAATTTGATTCTTGCTTTGTTGTTAGCGTAACTGAAGAGTAATTTGAAATATTGCCTTAGAAAAATGCTTTGTGAGCTCCAGCTTTTCTAGGTTTCCCTTTCAGCAAATGGACGGCAGTAATTATCTCAGTGTCCAAATCTACTCTCCCTCTTCTTGTGATGCATCCTCACAGAAAACAGGCATGCACATCCCTTTCTCTGCTGGTTGTGCAAAGAGACTGTCTTCCTAGTGAGCACCTAACTTGCCTGGATAAAAGTTTATAGCATATGTACCAACTTCTATGTTTCAATATAAGGCAAATCTAAGTCACATTACTCCTCCAAATAAAGCTAGTGATGTTTCTATTAGGTGCCCAGAAATTATTATAAGTACAACTCATATTAATTATGTAATAGCATTCGATGACATCAAGTAATAACTTTTTTTTCCAGAATAGATTCCAAAATGCAGTCTGAAGCTTTTCTGAATTGAAACCCTTTCTGACTGCAGAAATTTTCACTGAAGGCAGTACAGTTTTGCAGGAGAGAAATAGGTTGATTTGCAACAACTTTTTCTGACAGAAGTTACTCAGAAAGAGATTTTCAATTGTAGCCACTCCTGACCTTATAAAAACTTCAACTGTTCTCTACAACTTGAAGTCTGTGATGGTTACATGTACAGTACTGTGTTCCTTTGACTTTTCCCCTTCCTTTAAAATGTAAACCCATGTAGATCCTTCTATTTGTTTATCTTTCACAGCACAGAGCCATGCACAGTTCTTGTGCTATAGAAATGATTAATAATGTCATGACTTTTTAGCCACTGACTAGGAAGAAAGACTTTGCTTCTTACCCTCTGCTTCATAAT
The DNA here is from genome assembly GCA_013400735.1 of Pomatostomus ruficeps. Taxonomy (NCBI): domain Eukaryota; kingdom Metazoa; phylum Chordata; class Aves; order Passeriformes; family Timaliidae; genus Pomatostomus; species Pomatostomus ruficeps. The sequence goes on along the minus strand of VYZT01055602.1, from coordinate 12,389 downwards.
TTGGAGTCTCCCACCCCCATCCATGACACACAGGCCTGTCATTCTCTTTCACTGTCATTTCCTTCTATTTTATCTAAGTGTTTCAGAGTTTTCCCCAGGAAATTCTTTTCTATTCATTTTTAGTGCTTTTGAGGGAGCAAACAAGATGAAAGCTTAAGGAAAAAAAATGTTGTCTTTCTTGACATTGTAAATATAGCTGATGTTTCCCTTTTTGTAACTATGTGGGATGCAATCTGAGAGCTATTAAGGTAAATATCAATTAGTAAAGACTTTGTTTTACAGCACCACAGACACTGGTGAAACTGAGTATGTTTCTAAATCACTTAAAACACAAAATCAGAGAAACAGAATAAGGGATTTCAGTGGATATATAAAGCCTAATTGCTCCTTTCCAGGGCAAGTAATGTAAAACATTTAACTATTTGTTGGTTCTTAATAATACCTTTAAATTCAGGATTATAACTTCATTGCCTTTTTATTGTATAAATAAGGAATAACTCATTTAATATTAAGTTCTTCTTACATGAGAAGCTGCTAATGAAACTCTGGTAAAAGAGATAAGAGTAGTTTCCTTTCCTTTAGCTACTTTTGTGCAATAAGCAGATGGTAAAATATCTCTCCACATGTTTTACTGGAACCAACAGCCTTGTGCAGACAATTTACTGAACATTGTCTTCCAAAATCGCCATCTGATAAAGTAACAGCATGGCGAATAAAAAAGGATAATCCGGTGGTAACCAGGAATTTCTTTGCCTTCACTTAGATCTTCCTAAAGCATGGTAATTAATCTAACAAGCAGGAAAAATTGAGATATGGGAATTCCCCTTGTTACCATGGAAACTACCTGTTGTCTGACTGACAAAGGAAAATAGATTTGTTGTATTAATAACTTCAGCAGCTGAAGAGAACACAGTGTTTATAGAATTGGAGAATCACAGGATAAGTGAGGTTGGAAGGGTCCTCTGGAGGTCATCTAGTCCAACATCTTATTCAAAATGGGTCCAACTAGATCAGGTGGTTGAAGATGTCAGTTGAGTTTTGAATATCTTCCAGGGATGAAAACTCCAACATCTCAAAGAGAAATCTGTTCCAATGCAGTGGAAATTCTCCAGTGAAAATAATTTCTTATTCCTGTGTTCTGATATGTTTGTGTTCCCTCCAGTCCTGCCACTGTGCACTTCCATGACAGGTTTGGCTTTGACTCTGCATCTGTCTCATGTCTTCCCATGAGGCAGTTGCAGATAGCACTAAAATACTCCTTGCAGAGTTAACTTCCAACCACTCATCCTATTCTCTGTAGTGTTGCAGGAGGTTATTCTCCACCAGAACTTTGGACTTGTCCTTGTTAAACTCTCTGAGGCTCCTCACACCTCATTTCTACAGGCTCTCGAGAAATTCATCTTTCTCTCTGCTTGCCATCCAGCATATCCGCCATCCCCTGGCTTGATATCACTGGCCAGCTTGCTGTGGATCATTATCACCCAGGTCATTAACAGAGACATCAAGCAGAATAGGTCTCATACTGGTTTCCTGAGGAGACACAGTGAGTAACCAGTCAGCACTCTCTGTACCCATGGTCACACGCATCCCTGAGTCCTACAATCATGCCAGTTTTCCACATATTTGACCATCTGCATATCCAGTCTCTAGCTCACCAGTTTGGGTACTAGGACACTATGGGAGATCATATCAAAAGCTTTGCAAAGTCTGGTGCAGCCATCTCATTATAGGAGTCAGTAGATTTAGGAGTAGGGATGTTTGAGCTGCTCAAGATTTATTTTGATTTAGTGATTTTTGCCTGTTACTTTTCATTTCTTTTCTAGTTTTTACTCTGATACTTATACACAGTTAAAACTTCTGGTTTCTGTTGTCCACTTGACACAGTACTGTCTGAAATCTCAAAAATCATGTGAAAGGAGCAAATGGAGGAACCAGAGCCCATGAAAGGAGACCTGCACTGTCTTATGGCTCCTGCTAGTTGGCACAATATGCATATGAAACTTTTTTTTTCAGTCAGAACACTATTTTTTGCTGGCCAGGTTCCCTGGCTGCCTGAAGCCTCTGGGAAGGCACTATGTGTTCTCCTCTTCTGAAAAGAAAGAATTTTTTATTTTTGTGCTTTCAAAGCTAAGATGTGTGGTACAAAATGTTGTTTAATCAATACTGATAGATGACACTTTGCAAAGAAACCATTCAGAAAAGAGATCTTTAATTTCAGCTGAAATATAATAAACTTCAACAACAATGAAAACTTTTACTGAGTTTAGGAATTCCATTATTTGGCCAAAACAAGGGTTGATTTTTCTTCATGAAAGCCAGAACATACTTGGGGAAAATGTTCATTAAAAAATTTAGTTTTCTGTGAAAGACCAGTTTAGACAGAAAATATTTTCAATCTGTTGGCTGAGGCTAGGTGTGATGAGTCCCTAGAACCTAGACAAAAATTAAGTCATGTCCTTTGAAAGTAAAGATAGAACTAATGACACTTACGTATTCTTTGTGTAATGCCCCAGGTCACTCCTAATAAAATGTCTGCTTGCAAACCACTATTGAAACTTTTCTTGCAGTTGTTCAAATAAATATTTCAAGTTTCATGTTTGAATACCCAACATTAATAACAACAACAACAATAATGATAATAACTTTTGTTGTTGTTGTTGCTGTTGTAGTAGTAAAATACATCAAACAGTGTAGATGCTCTATTTATTTCTTTACAAATCCCTATAACAAAGGAGAGTGACACAGGTTTACAAAAGTTACCACTGTTGTGTGATGTGTCCAACATCCATGTGACCTCATGAATGACTGATGTGCTCTAACAAATCTCCATTGCATTCTTTCTCAGGATGTTGTACTTACGTCCTTGAACTTTGCAGCAAAAGTAATAGAATTGTAGCTCCTATGTCACCCTGCACTACATCAGTTCTTGCAAACCCTTTATTAACACATATCTAAGTAGTTCCTATTTGAATTTGTGTAAACATCTTGTGCTATTCAGCTAAAAATCACTTAATTTTGCACCTGTCCCTTCCTCAGTTTAAATAATGTGCACATATTTCTCCTTCCTGCTATTGTTCTCCCATATAGGAAAAGTAAGAAGATCCACAGTGGGCAACTTGTAAAGGAAATTACATTAATGCATATTGAAAAACTGAATTAATAATGAATGACTTAACATGGAGAAATAGTCAGTCAACATGTCTTGGTGTCAGTTTGCCTCTTAATTGGAAAAGGATGACCATTTATTTTGCACAGCTGTTTATTCTCAGAGAAACCACATTTCCTCCAATCAAATACAACAGAGAAATAATTTTAAGAGAACAAGTTCCAGAAACTTTGTTTTTAAAGTATTAGTAGAAGGTGATTGGAATGGTTAAGCTTTTTAATTGTGGAGTCTAAAGAATCTCTAGTCACCCCTGTAGCAAATGTGAGGGAGGACATCAGTACCTGTCTGGGCAAGCTGCAGATTCCACATGACACCAGCCTTCATAGCTCAGCATCCAAAATATTTGGAAAAATAACATTTTTGTACAATGACACAAGATCTTGGAGAGAACATTAAGAACTTAATTCCTTCAGTGATGAAACTTTTGTAGCTATGGTGATGCATGAAGGTCTATTTTTAGTCCTGCCGCAGAGACAAGGTGCAAGAACAGGGAACTCTGACTTTCTGATTTTGCATTTAGTTAAGGTAAGTTTCAGTTTAGGAATATATTTGTACATCATGTGAGCATTTTTCAGACATTTCAGGAGTTTTTCTAGATATAATATTGCTCAGGTAATACTTGACTTCTGGCTGCTGAGAATCATGGACACCAAACTTGGGGCACCAATACAAAGGAATATAACATATATTCAGAATAGAAAAGCCCATCATGTTTAGTACATATGATGGGATTTTTTTTTTTTTAATAATTTCGGTAATGTGTGTACTGTGAGTCAAGAGAAGTAAACATTTTTAAGCACAAAATTCTTCTAATTGCTCTTTTATGTGTAGAGGTGGATGGATGAAAGTCACTATAACCTTCAGGGCATCTTTAAAACCATACATAAATAACTTCTAGCATTATTCTGTATTTCCACCACTGCTTGAAACTATTCAAAAAATGCAATCACTTTGACAGAATAACAGTTTATGAAGTTCTTAAGAGTTAACATCTCATACTCTAAATTATAAAGGGCATATTTTTATTATATCAGTGTCACAGTAAGACAAATTTTAATTTTGTGAACAAATGCTTTTACACAAGAATGTGTTTCCTCAATGTTTCTGTCATTTGATAACTGAAAATAAGGTCATAGCCACATGAAGTTGTAAAAACGGTAGTGGAGTTTTAGCAGATCATCTTCTAAGTACTTACAAGTGTATCCTAGCCAGCAGATGCCTGTTCTGTCAGCAAGCGCAATACAGAATTCAGCAGGTATGCAATACAAACCAAAGGTCATATTTAGTTATGAAGTACCCATAACAGCAATAATTTTGTACAGGTGTTGAACAGAGAGAAGAATCATCTTGAAAACATCTGTTGTGGGTTCACACTGGTGCCAGGCACCTACCAAAGCCGCTCACTCACTCGCCTCTGCAAACTGCACAGAGGAGAGAAAATTTAACGAAGAATTCATGGGTTGAGATAAGGACTGGGAAAGATCCTCCACCAAATACCATCAGGGCAAAACAGACTTAACTTAGAGATATGAAGTGAATTTATTGGTAATAACATCAGAGCAGGATAATGAGAAGTAAAATAAACCCTTAAAAACATCTTCTCTCCACCCCTCCCTCCTTCCCAGCTCTACCTCCTCCCCCAGTGGAGCAAGGAGACAGGGAATGGGGGCTGTGGTCAGTTCATGACCTGTGGCTTCTCCTGCTGCTCAGGGAGAGGAGTCCTTCCCCTGCTGCACTGTGGGGTCCCTCCCGTGGGAGACAGATCCCCATGAACTTCTCCAAGACGAGTCCATCTCACAAGTAACAGCTCCCTGAGAACTGCTGCAATGTGAGTCCCTCCCACGGACAACAGTCCTCCCCAGACTGCTGCAGCGTGGGCCCCTCTTGCACGGGGCGCAGTCCTCCAAGGACAGGCTGCTCCAGTCTGCCAGGAGGGCTGCTCTCTCCATGGGTCTCCCACAGGGTCACAGCTTCCTCTCAGGCATCCACCTGCTCCAGTATGGGCTTCTCCACAGGTGCAGGTGGATCTCTGCATTCCCCATGGATCTCCATGGGTTGCAGGGGCACAGCTGTCTCTCCATGATCGGCACCATGGGCTGCTGGGGAATCTCGGCACCTGGAACATCTCCTGCCCCTCTTTCTTCACTGCCCTCAGTGTCCACAGGGTTGTTCTTCTCACACGTTCTCACTCTGCTCTTCTCTGGCTGGAATTACAACTGCCCCACAACTTTTGTTTTGATTTCTTCTTAAATATGTTATCACAGAGGTGTTACCACCATTCCTGATTGGCCCAGTCTTGACCAGCAGTGGGTCCACCTTTGGAGCCACCAGGGATTGGCTCTGCCAGACATGGTGGAAGCTTCCAGCAGCTTCTCACAGAAGCCACCACTGTGGACCCCCGCTACCAAAAACCAGGCCATGCAAACCCAATACATTACTTAAAATATGTCAAATAATTGGACTTAGATAAACCCTGCTTACTGAGTCAATGACAAACTTATAGTTATCCTTCTAATACATCAGAAACATTAACTATATTCCTCTTTACATCCACAGTATGTAAAGAATTAATTTTATTTATATATTATGCAATAGACTCAGAAAATTTAAAGTAACTATTGCCCAGATGAAACATTACTTCCTAGTTGTTTGGGGTTTGTTTGGTTAGGTTTTTGTTGTTGTGGGTTTTTTGAGCTTTTTTGTAGTTTTTTGTTGGAATTTTTTTTGGTCTGTTTTTTGGTTTGGTTTTTTTGAGGGGGGGAGTAAGTTGTTTTGTTTTGTTTTTTCACTGTATGAATTGATTTTGTTCTGTGGAATATTCAGCATAACTAGCACTTGCTGTCTGGGTCCCTAGCTGAAGAAATTTTCTCCTGTGTAGATACAGTTTGTTCTAACTGGTCACTCTTTATGGGACATAGAGGATTTTGAGATACAGCTCTTTTTGCATTGCCTGAAAAGTTCTTGCTATGTCTTGCCTTCATTTGCCTTCTGTTGCTGATTCAGCATGATGATATCTGTATTGCCAGGTCTGATTCCAGATGTAAATGCTTTGTGATACTGTGAGCCGATCTCACATTATTTCATTTACCATATTTCAAAATGCATATGCAATTATCCAGTCCCATGAAACAGCAAAATACCTTTCTGTGGATTTGCCCAGTTTCTGTCTGTGTTGCTGAAATTTATAGCCTACAACTACAATGTAAAGTCTGTGCACACAAAAAGATGTTCTATGCCAGAAAAGTAGTATCACATTCATCATTAAGGACAGGAAGTACACGAAGCACCAGCTGGCTTTCAGTGGGGTATGCAAGCAGAATTTTTTTTCTCAGAAAGCCCTTTGGCCTTACTAGTTTTCAAACATTTGAATCCACCAGTAAACTTAATTACAGTCTCACTCTAGCTTCGCAGAAAAAGACATAGATGGGTCCAGCTATAGCAAGACAGCTCTACCACTGTTTTGCTGTAAAAATGGTGAATTCAGAGTCTCAATTTAGTCCATATATGTAAAGGAACAAGAAATTATAAAGAATAGCTGCAGCTACAAGCACCAGGAGCTGCAGTTTTGAAATGCACGAAGAAAGATCCCTTTATAGCAAAGGTAAAAGTCTCTGCCTCCTCTCTTACCTGGCAGAGCATGAGGCATGTGCTGAGCAGTAATGCTGCCCCCACAGAAAGAGACAGAACTATGTGCACAGATAAAGATCTATACAAGGAGAACTGCTTCCTTGAAGGCCAAGACATACCAAAATAACCTTGCCAATGATGAGGCATGAAATGGAAAAATGTGGCATTTATTGATTCATACAATGAGGAAAATAAGTTAGATTTAGACCATTCCAAAATTAACTTTGTGCAATAAATTGCAAATCTGCTCTGGATTTTTCCATGTTTCTAGAGTGAATTTGTCCCTATTACTCAAGAAGCAGTTTGAAGAAATGTATGATATTCTCAGTTTTATACTTTCATATTTCCCCTTAAGGTCATTTAGAGAAACAGGAAGTATTTTCATGTATTAAGTTTCTGCTTATTGTTTAAACAATAGCATTTGCTGAGTTGGCCTTTTAAACACATTTACAAGGTCTACAGACCGGGTGCTTGGTGTTGGAACCCAGTGAAAAATTCTCTTACAGCAGATGTAATCAGAGCTGAGATGTAACAAAGATGAACACAACACATTACACCAATGGGTCTGACTTCTATATTTTCTTGAGTTTCTACAGAAGTCCAAGTGCTTCATGTATCTGAATGAAGTCATCTGAGATACTGTAATACAAAATTAGTTCTATTTCAAGATAGGGTATGTTTTATGGAAGTTTTCAGGTTGTCAAGATTTCAGGATCTTTAGATTTACAAGGCATGTAGGAAAAATGCAAGATCACATCGCTTGGCATCATCCCTCTACACATCTATTTCTGGCACAAGGAAGAGCTTGTGAATAAACCACCCTGGTTAAGAACACTTACAGTGACTTGACTGTGACTGCCAAGAGTTATTAATTAATTTCACAGCAGGAAGTCACCAAGACACCATACAACTACCAGCCAAAACTGCCAACAACACTTCTATGGATGGCATCCAGTCTGAGGTGCCTCATTTCTGGGACACTTTACTTTGTTCAATTTCCTGAGCTGCCAGGCAGCATAGAAAATCTGTGTGAAACAATATCTGAAATTCTGTTCCTAAATTCCCAGAGACTTTAAAACTGAGGTAAATATCAACATTTTGGCTATAAGTACATATTTGTCCATAAAATACATGGAATAATCCCAGCACATGAATGTTACCTCTTAGACCCTTGGTGTTTCTGGCTAGAAGCTGAGGAATCAGGAAGGCTAAATTATCTCAGGTGTTTCTAAGGAACAGATTTCTGTTCTCACATGAGTTTCTGGTTATGGTCACAGCAACATATGGAGAATACACCTCTACATGTTCTCAGAATCAGAGAGAAGTGGCAAGCTCTCATGCTATTCACAGGAAATTTTCTAAGGTATTGCACACTAGACCTGATTCAATTATTCAGCATTACAATGATTTTCAACGTGTTTTCCTTTTAAATGTGTTTATTTATTGGAAGCATACTGGGCTATTTAATAGGGTATCATGGGTGTTGAAAGAAATGGGAAACTTTCTTGGCCTAAACATGAACCAGATGATTTGTTACTACCGTTCTTGATCTTTTATTTGTTCTGATTCACACCAGGAATTGTGACTGCAGCCAGGATAGGAAAACAGCTCTGATGAAGTGAACATACAGTGATGTACTTTTCTTCTGCCATGGAGAAGCAGATCTTGTTTCCTCTTCCCCAACACCCTGTTTTCATGAGTCTTCTTTCTGAGCGTGCAAGTTTAAGAATAGAAGTATTAAGAAACCAAACAGTAGAACAGAACAGTTTGACTCTAACTCGCAGCTCCCAGGCTGTCTGCATAAATGTCTAGACTAATTACAGAAGCAGTCTTGCTCATAACACACACTGATGGCCTGACTCACTATTTATAGAAATTACCTTGAATATTTGAAACCACACGTGTAAATTATTCCCTGCAGCTAACAGGAAGACTTTCAGCATGCAAGCATTTAGGCAAAAAAAAAAAAAGTTATAACAACATGCATGATCACTGGCAAACTGAACACAGTTTTAGACCTCCTGTTAAATTATAGGGAAGGAATAGGACCGAGCACAACACAAAGGAGGAACAAAATCACATCTGGCTTTATATGTGAGCACAAGAGAAAAGAAACACGCTGATGTGTCACCTTTGGACTGGAGAAAACATCTGACTGCTCAGATCTGGAGAGAAAGTAGCTTGTTGTTTGGACATCCAAATCTGAGTGAAGGAGAAGAAACAGCACAGCAAGTCCAGTATTACTTCTAAGCCTTAGACACAACATACCCTCACACAGGAATAATCAGAGCCATACTGGGATATTGTTTCTTACTGCTGTGATTTTGTCAGTGTGAAAAGTCTTTTCTTGATCTGGACATTTCTAGATATGTCATCAGGATCTGGAAAAAGCTCACTAGACAACTATCCTTGGGAAAAACATCGTGAACACTCCAACCCCTAGGACATAAAGGAAAAAAAGTACTAACTAAGTACTCCATTGGATAACTGGCATGGAAAATATTGACTTGATTCAGGAAGTTGCACATATACTCTTGACCCTAAGGAAAAGATACTCAAAAGAATAGTGTGAATATAAAAAGAACATTAATGAAGTATATGGGACTTCAAATTGTGTACTATTTATTGTAGAAATTCACCTGTAGCAGAAAGTGACTGATTATATTTGCCCATAAGGTAAGAAATAGTTTGTGGGCAGAATGGAATGGAGCAGTGATGAGTTACTTAAAATCACCTGCCAGTGCATGCACAGCTCTTCGCTCCAGTCTCTGGAGATCACAGGACACTTTTAGGCACTCCAGCTTAGGGAGAAAACAATAAAAGCTAGTTACTACTGAAAGTCCTAATTTGGGGTGGTTCTCAGCCCGTACTTAAAACACTCCAGTCATTTTAGGAGTAGGCAGGAACAGGAGCTACCTGTAACCATGTGGAAAGTAAGAAAGTTAACTGAAAATGCATGTTTCTTAAAAGGAATGAAAAGTGAAAGAACAAGGTTGATTTCACTGGTGGAAAAGCTACCTACACTCACATGGCTACAACTGCACAGGCAAAGATTTTAATTTCCTTTCTCTGGCAATGTTTCATGCTATTCTCTGCTGATACCTAATGGGGGGTGGGACAAGATGACCTCCAGAAATCTCTTCCATTTTAAGTTACTCTATAGTTCAGTGCTTGGTTTGAAAGAAATAAAAAAAAATCAACCCAAAATAGAGGTGCCACTAGGATGGTTACAAACACATGTGAAAAAAAGAAAAATTGGAAACTGTCTTTGGTAGTGTAACTATTAAAGGGCACCACACTTTTCCCATCACATTCTTTAGGGTGGGAGACTGCTGTGTCTAGAAATGCACAGAAGATAAAGATACATGACAACTCAAAGGAGAAATGCCTTGCAGTCTGACCAGTGGAGCCCATGCAAAGGTGCATGTGGTGTAAACTCTCAGGCCTGAAATTTGACATGCTGAGGTTTTCATCTGTGTGACTGTCCATAAAGAGCTGCATTAGGGTAACAGACACTGCACGTTCTTTCCTAAATTCAAGCATACACTTTTCTTAGCATTTTGTGAGAAATTTTTCAAAGCTTTTATTTGCCAATGTCTACAAGTCTTAAACCCTTCCAAAGGGTAGTAAAAGTGCAGCAGAGCAAATTTTGTGGTCTGAATTTCCCCTGAAAGTACTTAACCACTATGGCAATTCTGTAGATGTATCATCCTTTCTCTGTCACAGTTCTCTTTTCCTGTCGTTCTGATGTGAGAACTGATAATGCTTCAAACATAAAGAAGAAGTTCTCAACAATGTCTCTGCCTTTTATTTCTCCTTTTTATTCCTCCCTTCCTTTTACCCCTCCCCGAGTGATGGTATTGTAGTGAAGGAGGATGAGAAGTTTCCCAAACCATTGCTGATGTTTAAGCATACATCTAGGACTTTTTAAATTATGTGAAGTGAATTTGTGAACTGATTATCTTTCCTGTTCTAACAAGTTATGCTGGACTCTCTGTCTCCAGTTCTGGAGCCACATGGTGGCTGAAAGGAGTGCGGGACCACTCTTTCTAACAGTTAAGTCAGAAATAAAAAACCCCATCATTAAAATCTTGCCATCCAGAGCAAGGTTCATTTACCATCATGAAGCTGAGGGAAGTGTTAGAGCACTTGTAAGTACTTACAGATGGAATAATTGCAAGGGAGTTGTTACTTGGTGTGCTGGTTTGGGCTGAGGTAGAATTAATTCTCACCTCAGTGTCTGGTATGGGGTCTGTTTCGGATTTGTGCTGAACTCAGGGTTGATACTACAGAGATGTTTTTGCTGTTGCTGAGCAAGGCTTACACAGAGCCAAGGCCTTTCCTGCTTTTGGTACTGACACAGTGATGAGGGGACTGGAAGTGCTTGGGAGGAGACAGAGCCAGGACAGGTGACCCAAACTGACCAAAGGAATATTCCAGACCCTGTGACATCATATTCAGTGCATAAAGTAGGGAGAAGATGGAGGAGTGAGGGCACACCTAGAGTGATGGAGTTGTCTTCCCCAGTAACCAATTTGCATGATGGGGCCCTGCCCTGCTAGAGAACTGCCATGGCATTGCCTGCCCATGGGAAGCAGTGAGTGGATTCCTTGTTTTGCTTTGCTTGCATATGCAAATTTTCATTTCCCTATTAAACTGTCTTTATCTCAGCCCATGAGTTCTCCAACTTTCACCCTTCCAATTCTCTCCCTAATCCTGCTGGTGGGGGAGTGAGTGAGCAGCTGCGTGGGGCTTGGCTGCTGCATGGGGTTAAACCATGACACTCGAGAACTCTCACTCAGCTGTTTCAAGTGTTACTATTAAGTTATCTTTCCCAATATTCTTTTCTAAAATTTTCTATCCAGATTGATGCTGCCAAATCTTCTGCTACAAGACATGTCCATTTCTTAAAGTAAATGTGATAATTTGCTAGCCTGAATTGCCTAGCAGACGCAAGACTCATAATTTTCTATTTCATTTTGATGTTGCCGTTTCTGATGGATATGTGTGAGGCCCCAATCTCTCTTCAAACACCTCACTCAGGTCAGTGGGAGTGAGACTCCACAAACTTCCCTTAACTGCATAGAAACTGAAAACAACGACTTCCCTTAGGAAACTGGACATAAAAATTCATCTCACAGTCTATCTAGAATACAAAACCTTGAAAAAATCACCTTCATGTAAACTAAGATAGCAATTTCTTTTCTGGATTAGGTGCTGGAGTGGATGCAGAGTCTGGCTGCTGCAAGCATACATCCCCTTGTGATGGAATTAGCCAGACTAACTATCATCATGACTACTTGTACAGCACATGGTTGTCATATGATTTGGGAATTTGAAAATATTCTGAGTAGGAAAGGGGCACAGAGAGGCCAGGTTTGAGTCCAGAACTTTCATTGTCACTCATAACCCTGACACCTCAAGGGAGCATGGGGACCAGGAGGGGTAATCACCAGCCTCGGTATCAAGGAGACTAAAAAGAGAATGTTTTCTATACAATTGTGTAGAAGACAGGTACATCATGGTGTGCTGGGAATATGAAATCTTCATTTGTTTCTCACAATACAGGATAGTCAGTAGGTGATCCAGGTGTATT
>VYZT01055601.1:0-11021 GCA_013400735.1 Pomatostomus ruficeps | reverse complement strand
GAGGATAATGGCAGGGAGAGAAGAGTCCTCTCCCCAAAGCGGAGTCAGACCCCCCAGTCCCCCTGAATGAAGCACTGGGCAGGGGCTGATCTCTCTCATCAGCCCCAGAGCTCCTCAGGGCTCCTGTCCCAGGTGCCAGGGACAGGGTGGGCACACCCAGAACCAGCCCCAGGGAGGAGCTCGCAGGTGCCAGGGCTGCCCCTGGGGCCAGAGCTCCACCCCAGCCGGAGCCTGCCAGGGCTGCACACGCTGAGCAGAGCTCAGGCTGGTCCTGGTGTCACCTCATCCGTCACCCGCAGCCCTGGACATCAATATTGCAGGGAGTTAGTAAATCTCACTCAAGCAATTTAGCAGCCACTGCAAGGACCTAGGTGAACTGACAGGACCTGTTCATTACAGTTCGTTAAAATACGTGAGTAAATGTACGCGTCGAATAATTTATTAACCACCACTTTACGGTGCTGATGATCTGAAGGAATGATCTATTAGAGCCTGAACTCTTTTCACAATCCATTACCAGCCAGCCCTTCCATTCCATTCCATCGCTGTATTTAATATTTCTCACTCCGGAATGTACAGTCTCATCCTCCTCCAAACTTAATGCCATTTTCTACTTCTCTGTTTAAATGCTGAATGAATTTAAATAATATTTAAATATCACCAGCTTTTGTGGGATAATTTGCATTCCTAATATTATTATCTTTAAACAACAACAACCCCTTCGCAGACAGATCCATAGCAAATGCATTTCCACCCTGGCTCGTCTGAGCCCAGGTACCACAGCAAGAACAGGTTATCCTGGCTCCTGCAACATTTCCCTCCCAAGCCACGTCTGTTTTAAGGTCAAACTCTTGTAGTTGCTGTTGGTTTCAGCAGGCAAGTACAGGGTTTGTTTACGGGCAGATTTATGGGTTTGGGGCTGTCTCGGGGTGTTTGGGGCTCTCTCGGAACAGCTCCCGTCAGGAGCTGATCTCAACGTGCTGCACAGCAAGAAAACCCAGCTGCTGTCAAAGCCCTCAAAACAGGAGGGGAGAGCTCAGAGTGGGTGGCTGAGCCCGACAGGTCCCAGCCCCGGCACTGATCCACATCCAGTGCTGATCCTGCACTGATTGATTCACATCCACTGCCTCCCAGTGCTGATCCTGCACTGATCCTGCACTGATTGATCTACGGCCTCCTACACTGATCCTGCACTGATTGATCCACTGCCTCCCTCCCAGTGCTGATCCTGCACTGATTGATTCACATCCACTGCCTCCCAGTGCTGATCCTGCACTGATTGATCCACAGCCTCCTACACTGATCCTGCACTGATTGATCCACTGCCTCCCTCCCAGTGCTGATCCTGCTCTGATCGATTCACATCCACTGCCTCCCAGTGCTGATCCTGCACTGATTGATCCACTGCCTCCCTCCCAGTGCTGATCCTGCTCTGATTGATTCACATCCACTGCCTCCCAGTGCTGATCCTGCACTGATCCTGCACTGACTGATCCACATCCAGTCCCTCCCAGTGCTGATCCCAATCAGCCTGAGCTGGGGAAGGTGAGCCCTGGCAGAACTCGGGGTGAGCCTGCGGGAAGGGCTGGGAGCAGCAGCACATCCCCTGCCCGGGCAGCAGCACCAGAGCAGCCACTCCTGCCCATGCAGAGCCCCACTGCCGGGAGGTGATGCTCTCAGGGCAGGAGCTGCCCCATCCAGCAGCCACTCCAGCAGGCAGGGAGCGGGAGAGGCCTTCAGGCAGCGCCTGGCACAGCTGCTCCTTCTCCCACCTGCACGGGAAATCGTCTGCTGCTGCCTGGCACTGAGCTCGTCCCCGTTGTCTCCTTGTGTTGTAAGTGCTGTTCTCACACCAGACAAGTCTCCCGTGTGCTAATGAGCTCTGTCTGCTGCTTTCTGCCTCCCCCTTCCCCTGAGACACCCGTCAGAAGAGAAGCTGGGCAGAGCCTCAGAGTGCTGATTTCCACCCGAGGCAGCAGATAAATCCGAGGACAGAGCGGCCCCAAGGTCACCCCGAGCCCCGGAGCTGACGGCCCTGGGGTCCTGCGGGGCCCCTGAGCTCTGCAGGCTGGACCCTGGCACCAGGGAATGGGCTGAACACCAGGCTGAACACTTGGGGAACAGCTTCGTGTGACATCCTCGCCACCTCTGCTTCCAGCCACCAACACCTCACAGTCACCGCTCTTTGCTAATTAACACATTGGGCAATTAAACATGATAGACCCAGGAGTGAAGTCTTAGAGCGTTCAAGGACTGGAACAGCTCCTGGTGACTGAGGGCAGCAGGGAACCTCTGTGCTCTGCAGCACAGAAACCAGAGTCGGGCTAACAAACCACCACGGGAACTGCTGGGCCCTGCGTGTCCCTTCATGTCCCCTGCGTGTCCCCTGCATGTTCCTTGTGTGTCCCTTTCATGTCCCCTGCGTGTCCCCTGCATGCTGGGAGTTTGCTGCTGTTTTTGTTGCTCTGGGAGATGTAAGGAGCAGCTCAGCACACAGCGGCTCAAACTCAACCCAGCCTCTCCCAGGCCACAGAGGGAACTGCTGAATTATTCCAGTTAGAGATGGGAATCAGACTCCCAGGTTTTAAATTCATTGATGCTCAAGCAATAACAAGAGGAAGGAAATCTGGCAGGCAAACAGACCTCGATTCCAACTTTATCAGGGTTCACTGCACAAAGAGAGCTAAAAATAGAATCCACCCCTAAAAAACTACTATGTGAATGATTAAATAAATGCCATGACCTTGTGCCTTCAAGGTTATGATTTCTAAACCAAACTGATGGTCAGGAAGAAAACGGCAGCGCTGGGGCTGCCCGCCTGCGCCCGCTCCCCTCGCTGGGAGGGCGGTCGGCAGCAACTATGAGCTCATTCAGTTCCCAGGCAGCCCTTCTCTGCTGGAATGAATAAGCATCTCTGTTCTGCTGCAGTTTGCATGCAGTCCTACCAGAGCACCATCAAACCACGGGCACAGTACAGGACATTTTCATAAATCAGGCCAGCACACTCAGAAACGGGTCATCAATGGGCAGGCAGATCAGCCGGGCCGTGTTCCTGCACACACATCCGAGCATTCATCTCCCAGCACAAGGGAAGGGCTGGAGGGATGCAGGAGGAGAAGGGAAATCGAGCTTCCCTGTCTCTTTTTGAGATTGTGGTTTTGAGCTGTTTCTTGGGAAGGAGGGAGTGTCCCTTTGAAGTGAAATGAGTTTGCTGGGGCTTGGCTGAGCCTGTGCAGGACAAACACGGCCAGGAGGAGCCAGCACGCTGGGCTGGCAATGCTGAGCTTCCAGAGCCTCAGAGCGGGCACCAAATGCACCAGTGGAGCCCTGGATGTGCCCTGGGTGCCAGGAATGGAGCCCTGCACACCCCTGGGCACAGGAGTGGAGCTCTGCTCATGCCCTGGGCACCAGGAGTGCCCCAGGAGCTCTGCCCTGACCCGGCACAGCTCCAGGCAGCACATCAGTGACAGGACTGCGAGGCTGGAACAGCCTGGTCACACAGGAGAGACCCCAGAAAGCCTCTGAGCACATTCCAAAATGCAACAAAACCACAAAGGGACTGGAGCAGGGTGGGTGAAAACCAATCTGCTTTCCAAACCAGTCTGTTTGCTTTCCAAACCAGTCTGTTTGCTTTCCAAGGTCCAGGGACTCCCCCATCCCTTCCCCCTCCTCTGCCTCGGAGCGTTGGTATCTCCAGCTTTCAGTGCAGGTGACAAGGGCTCAGGAGAGGAAGAGCAGGTTTCCTTTCAGCGCTAATGTACTGCTGGAACACACCCGCGTGTTGTGGCCGCTGTAATTCAAGGACATTATAATGCCATTAAACCCTTCTGGTGCTGCGCTCCCACTGAAGCTTTCCCAGGCTTTGTGTCACCGGGGCTTTTCACACAACCACGCCGAGCTGAGCGCCGTTAATTAAGGGAGGCTGTACTCTGCCTTCACGAGATGCTCCAGAAATTCTCTCTGCACAGGGGGCTTTTATCTCTTGAGGGACTGAGCTTTGAATGGATTTTTTGGGCATGAACTTGGTAGGTTATAAAAGTGCTTTGGGTTTCTTTTGGCTCCTGCAGGTCCCCTCTTTTCCTTACATCAGTGATCAGCTCAGGCAGCTTCCTGAGTCACACACACCCAACCACCGAGTGCCAGGGCACCGGGGCAGAGGGCTGTCCCACTGCCAGCCCAGCGCAGAGACGGGAATTACATCTCCACGTGCTCCGTGTCCTACCAAACACGCAGCTCCTGCCAGAGCTGATGTCGAGGTCAATCAGCAGCGCTGCAAACGGGCAGAGTGGAACATTTCAGATGTGCTCAGCGCTGCCCTCAATTCAGACCCCAGTGCTCCTGGCAAAGGGAGGGGAGTGAAGTCACTGCTGCTCCCCCTGCAAATCCTCGCTGTGAATGTGCAGTGCCCGGCCCCACGAGCAGTGCCCAGCCCCACGAGCAGTGCCCAGCCCCGTGCAGTGCTTTAAGAAGCTTTCCTTTAAAAGTCTTTGTGAACAGGGGTCATCTCTGTCCCCTGAAGTCCCCACCTTCTGTGCACTCTCGGGGTGTGGTCACAAACCAGAGAAATTAGTTTTTATTAATTTCTCATTCTCTTATTTCCCTGTTTGCAACGTTATCTGTGGAAGAAAACACTGAACTCTTGGAGGCAGGATGTCAGCCAGCCTGGGGAAAACGTGGTGAGAAGCAATAAGGGTAAGAACCACAAATCCCACATGATCCCATCACACCGACCTCCTGCATCCTGTTCTCCAGTGAACGTTGTTCTCATCCCTTCCTAAAAGGATTTTATGGCTTTTCCCACCACCCTGGGGACGGGGCTGGCTGTGGGAGACACAAATTTCTGTGGCTGGCAGCTCCTCTGGTCCCTGTGCCAGCTCTGGGCTGAAGGGAACCCAGAGATGGAACGGGAGGGAGGGAAAGGGGAACGTACATCCCAGAGAACTCCCGGAGAGGCGCCCAGCCTTTCCCTGCTGGCTCCCAGCAATATCTGTACCAGTCCTTCCCCACCTCATTATCACCATTAAATTCCCGTGGGATAACAGCAAAGCCCTCACAGGAAACCGCTTTCCTGCTGCAGCAATTCTGCTGGAACCCTTATGAAGTCCCAGCTAATAAATCTTTGAAAATCGAATGTATTTTGAGCGGTTTAGGTCTGTGCGTTTCAAGGGTGGCCAATTAGGAAGGTAAGCTCTGATATTTGCAGATGAAAATCTGTATTTGGGAATCGCTCCGTGGCTCTGTCCCCCGCCCATGTCCCTGTAAATGATCCCTCCCCTGGCAGCGCTCCCTGGGTGTAACACGCACTTCAAACACGGCCCTGCCACCCCGGCAAGCTCTGGGGAGCCCTTCTGATTTAGCACTGCACACATTTCCCCGGTCTGGCAGCACAAATGGGGATGTTTAGTAATGTAAGTTATGATAATGAGCCCTGCCTAAATCACGGCTGCCACAAGAAGAATGGGGGAGGCTCCTCCAACCATTAAAAATGAATGAGGAGGGAAATAAATAAGCAAAAGCAGCTCATTTGAGCTATAAAAGACTTCAGAACACAAGCTGTGTACCGAGGTACAGAAGGATGGGCCATTATTAGCTCCATCAGTCACTCACAAATCCAGTTTGGGGATGCTCTCCCTGCTCCTCGGTGCTCAGGGGCTCTGCAGGTGCAGCAGGACAAACATCCCCGGCTGCTGGAAGGGTGACCTGTCCCGAGCCCTGGTGCCTGAATTCCAGCCAGATTTCAAACCCAGCAGCACCTGGACCAAAGCTTCCTCCTCACACTGAATAAGGCCGTCTTCATTTTAAACATTTTGAATTTTAACTGTAAGATTTGAAGGATCTGCCAAAATCTAAAAAATCCCCTTTCAAAGGTGATAAATGATAAAACAAGGGGGAATGGCTTTGAACTGGAAGAGGGCATGGTTAAATTAGATACTGGGAAGGAATTCTGTACTCCGAGGGTGGGGAGCCCCGGGACAGAATTCCCGGAGCAGCTGTGGCTGCCCCTGGATCCCTGGTGGTGCCCAAGGCCAGGCTGGACGGGGCTGGGAGCACCTGGGACAGGGGAAGGTGTCCCCATGGGAGGGGCTGGACCTTGGTGATGTCCCTCCCACCCCAAACCATTCCATGATCCCACAGTGGAAGCCCACCTAGCTCTGCTATAAATAGATATTAGCAGAGACTGTGCAAATGAAAAATGTTCTTTACTGCACTAATCCTCCTGAAGCATCTCACAGAGCACACTGACTAAGAGAACTCTGATACCGATTAATTTCCAAGGAATAGCTGAGTTTGTTCTGCAGCTTTGTGGCAAACATCAATATATTCCCCTCAGCCCAACATCCCCGAGCGGAACGCGCAGTGGGACGTTTGAAAGGACTTTTCTTTCCGGGCAAACATCCCGCGGTGGCTGCGGGCGTAACAGCCCCTCTGTGATCGGACACCGCGGCCGCACCGTGCCGGTGTCACCAACGGAAAATCCTCTCGTTACCAGCCTCTCCTCAGGAATCGCCTCTGGCTTTTCAAAACCCAGACCCGGCGGATGCAACTTCAGTGGGTTTTCCCTTTCTGTGTTTCTTTTGTCCCGTCTCCACTGCTGAGAACAGTCGGTTTCTCTCTGTGCAGTGGATTTGCACAGAATTTATACATTTTGGGGTTGTAGAGAGAGAACAGCAGCTCTGCCCAGCCCTTTGTGAACACAGGAAGTCTCTGCACGCTCTGTCCTCACCTGGGATTTATTTCTGTCCTTTAAAGAGCTTTTCCCCAGCCTGGCCCCCCTGAGGTGTCCCTGGTGCTGTCCCCTGTTCCCTGTCCCCGGCAGGAGCTGCAGGATGAGCGCTGCACTTCAGCAGCGCTTGCAAGACACCTACATCTGCTTTCATTTTTGGGTCACGAAATTCAGTTTCATTTCAATTTCAAATTATTAAAATTATGTAAAAATACCGTTAACATCAAGGAAAAAGTTATTTTAAAATGAAAAAATCAAAACATTTCATTTTGGGAATGTCAAAACAAGTTGTTTCCTTGACACAACAGAAACCTGGTAGCATCCTTTTATTCTTTTTTTTTTTTCCTGTCAGAGATGAAATTCCAAGGAAATTAGCATCGTTTCACAAAGCTGCTTTACAAGACTGCAAATTCTGACTGAATAAACTCTGCCAGATTTCCCCCAATAAGCCTTAATCAGCCGGGGCCACAAATCAAAACAAAATGATCATGGTGAAACTCTGTTCAATTAAAATCCAATCACACGGAACCCGTGGTACCTCCGGCTCAGTGAATGGTGCAGGAAGGGAAGTAAAGGCACGGAACAACCTTCCCCAAAGCCTGGGATTAATTCCCAGCTCCCTCCCACGCTCATTAGCCGGCTGTGTGTGATTTAGTGAGATCAATACTCCCCAGGATCCTCAAGTGTTAACTCCCGCTGAATCCAGGGGGTTCGGTGCTTAAACCTCTCCGAGAATCCGGGTTTTAATCTCCCTTTGATGTCTCTGTACAATAAGGATCCCATCCCCTTGTTTTACAGGGATTTTGCAAAGCCTGAGCTGTAGGAAACAAGGCAGAGCTCGGGTGCTGCGGTCTCACAACTGCATCTCGCTGTTGGTTAAGGTTGATGGGCAGTTCTTGGGGCCGGCCCTTCACCTCCTTCCTGACCTCCTTCAGGCGGCCCCATCCCTCCTGCTGCTCCCTGCTCCTCCTGATCCACGGCCAAATTCCAACAGGGAATTAATCCTCTCCTCCCAACAGGGCCCCGTTATTCCAAACCGGGACAGACCCTGCTCCAATGGAATCCCAGAATCACAGAATATCCTGGACTGGCAGGTGCCCACAAGGATCATCACACCCAGCTCCTGGCCCCGCAAAGGACAGCCCCAGAACCCAGGGGAGAGCCCCCAGAACCCAGAGCAGAGCTCAGAGCTCCCCTGGCCCTGCACAGTTCAGCCCCAGAACCCAGAGCAGAGCTCAGAGCTCCCCTCCTGCCCAGGACAGCCCCAGAAGCCAGAGCAGAGCTCAGAGCTCCCCTCCTGTACAGTTCAGCCCCAGAACCCAGGGGAGAGCTCAGAGCTCCTGGCCCTGCACAGTTCAGCCCCAGAACCCAGGGGAGAGCTCAGAGCTCCCCTCCTGCACAGTTCAGCCCCAGAATCCTTTTACTCAGCTGCTGCTTTCATGACGTGCTGAGCAGTGGGGATTGAAGCATCCCACGGGCTGCAGCTCCTCCACACACCCTGGGTTCATTCCCAGTGAAATTTAGTTTTCCTCTGTTACAAAAAAATCACATCCTCCTTTAAAGGGTTTTCCTAACTTCATGGAAAATTGCTTAAAACCAAATAAAATATAAAAATCCTTTTGCATCAGGCGATGAAAGAAGAAATTACCGCCCTTATTGTAGTTTGAAGCATGGCTGCTATGAAACTTTGGTGCAACAAACCAACAGCTGTGGGTTTTCCTCATGAAGAAAAAGAAATAGAGAAACTAGCTTAAAATGCTTTTTCTTTAAGGCTGTGAGAGACATGTAAATTCTTTCAGACCATTCTGGACTTCTAAATGAGTCAGAAAAAAGCACTGGGCTGATGCATTCTCTGCCTCCTCGGATTCGCTCATCTCCCATCTCCATCGCTGCGCTGCAGAGCAGAAGCGTCGCTATTTTTCTGACAACATTCTCATTTTCCCCGCTCCCGAGGAATCTCTGGCCAGGCACTGTCAGCTCTCGTTACGCAGCCGTGCTGCAGCAGCAGGTGGTTACTGGAGACTCGGGAGGGCCACGTTCACCTTTGCAAGGCATGACGAGACCTGGCCCCGGGCCTGGCACCGCCACCAGGAGGGCAGGGCTGGCACGGGGAACAGCGGAGCTGCTGCTGGCGGCTCCTCTGCCAAACCTGCCCAGACACACCTGCCAGGGCACCTGGGCTGGCCCTGGGCACCGGGGTCCCCAGGCTGAGAATCTGGGCAGATTTACAGCCCCGGAGCCAGCTGAGCACCCACAGCTCGGTCAGGGAGAGGGGAGCGGTGCCCACACAGTCCAGCTCCCCGCTGAATCCATCTGCAGCACCGGGCAGAGCCACCAGCCTGGGCACCTCTGTGCCACAGGGCACGGCAGGACACAGCACAGGCAGGGCACGGCCCAGCCCTGCTCCAACAGATGGGGCTGGACATTCAAGGATCCAGCCTTAGCAGAGCCAAACTCCATCCATCCAGGGAGACTTCTCCTGGGCTTTGGTGAGCTCTGATCCCTTCCCAAACAGCCACTTCAAACCAGAGCAGTCCTGGGTGTGATCCCTTCCCAAACAGCCACTTCAAACCAGAGCAGTCCTGGGTGTGATCCCACCCCACAGCCACACTTCTCCCCTCAGACAAGACCAGTCCCGTGTGTCCCATTTCTGTCCCAACAGGGACGGGTTACACAGACGTTTTAATCAGGGACAGCACTGGGGACTGACGTGACCCACACCAGGCACGGGACCAGAACTCCACTGACATAAAGAGCTGAGAGCTGCTCAGGAGCAGTGACTGAAAAGGCCCCGCAGTGAGACGGGAACGCCGGGATGAAAGGAGAGGAGCTGGAAGTGCTCAGAGCACTCAGTGTCCCACCAGCCCAGGTCTGGGGCTCCAGCCTGAGCCGTGTCCCAGCCGGTTCTGAACAGAATAACCCAGAGCCTCTGGAATCCCTGGTGTGACCCAGACACCGCCCCAGCACGGGCTCTGCATTCCAACCCAGCCAAAGGAGATGAAACAGGCTCAGCACTGACAGACTTCAGAGCTGCAAGGACAAAAGGATTCCATCTTGGTAACAGGAGAACTTCAAAGGGTTTGAAGGATCTCTTTCTGCTGGAGAGTTTGCCCAGGCAGAGTCTAGTTCTACTCCTCTGGCAGGTATTCAGGTATCCAACATCACAACTTCGGGGGAAAAAAAGGGAAATCTGTTGCAATATAAATATACTCATGCATGCATGGCAGGCTCTGGAAAGTTGGCCAACACTTTGAAGTGACAGGAGAAAAACACGGCAAGAGCAAAGCATGACAAATGTCTGAGAGAGAGCCGGGCCTGCCAGAGCCAAGAATCATGTGCAGAGCAGCATATCCAACCAGGCCTGGGCTCCAGGAGCACAGCAGCAGCCACAGCACTCCGGTGCCAGGGGAGAGCTGCCATGGGCAGCACGGACAGGCTGCAGAGCCAGGGAACGCTTCCCAAACCTCCCGCGCTGCGGAAGCGACTCCAGAGCTTGCACTGAAATGGGGGAGAGGATCCTTGCTGCGCAGGGACCGAGCAGGGAGGGATTTCTGTCCTCCCCTGCCCCTCCACCTCACCCTTCCCTTCCTCAGCTGCCCCTCTGTGGGGTTTGCACGAGCCCAGGGCACGGCTGCGGCCCCTCACCCTGGCACTGTGACACGGGGTGACAGTGACCCCGGCTGTGAGAGGGGCAGGGCTGGGGCTCAGCCCCCCACACCTGTGCCTGAAACCCCTCTGGGCTTCCCCAGAGCAGCTCTGCCTCGCCCGGATTCAGAGGGAGCCCTGATCCCCGTCCCAGCACAGCCCCTGGGCTCCCCCTTCCCTTACAGCCCCACCGAGCCCCTGGCCAGGGCTGAGCCGAGCCCAGGCCCCTCTGGCACCTCCCGGGGACAGGAACCATCCCAAGCCCCTGCTCCCCGCCGCGAGCAGAGGTCGTTATTTTGACAAATTAGTTAAATCTCTCTCAGTCAGCACCGAGCACCCTGAATTATTCAACATGCATCTGTCTTTTTGCCTTACAAAAATGGCCTGTGAAGCAATAAGTGTATTTCACTTGAACCACTTCTGAAAGATGTAAGACAGTTTGGGTTCACTCCAGTGCCCCTTGAAGTCAATGGGAGCCTTTCATTTAATTTTCATTTAATTAATTTCATTAAATTTGCAGATGATGCCAAGCTGGGAGGGGTTACAAGTTCTCAGGAGAACAAGCTCAGAATTCAAAATGATCTTCGTAGTGTAGAAAATGATCTGAAATAAACAGATGAGCCTGAAGAAAGGTAAGGGCAGAGTATAAAGT
>VYZT01055597.1:2744-60388 GCA_013400735.1 Pomatostomus ruficeps | reverse complement strand
TGCAAAGTGCTTGATGCAAGGAATTGCAGGAGGAAATGGCCAAGTGAGGTAGTTTGAACCTTGATTTAACTTGCTCTTGCTGAATGTAGCTCTGAAGGCCTGCATTCTTACACTGCAATTTGGTGGCATTCATTGTTTGGGTGGTAAGTTTAAGACTGGAACACATCTTAAATTTTCAGTTTAATTATAAAATTTTAGTATTCATTTCCATATATTTTACTGAAAATTCAAAAAAAAAGGGAAAAAAAAGACACTGAAATATTTATGTTCATGTGATTCATCTGCAACTTTGCAAGGAGCAGCTTCAATAACAGACTTTCCTTCACATGAGAAAAGAGCAGAGTGGATGGTTGTGGGCTGCTATGTAGGGTCTGTAGGGCCTTCTGCTAGTAGGGGTGCAGATAGATTATAGCACACATGTGCTTCCAGCAGATAAGCAATGGTAAAATTCAAGTATCTTGGATTACATGATCTTGGAAAGAACAAGTACTGACAAAGTCTGATATTGTCACTTGTCCCTCTGTTATCTTATGCTGATATGTGTGCAGTGCAGTTGTGATGATAAGGTGCATGTTCCTATCTCATCAGATGTCACATTTTTGCATGCTCAGAAAGGACAGGATCTGCAGAAATTTTACCTGACTGGGTTTTGAAACATTTTGTGATTTTTTTGAGTCTACAAAAGGCCCTGCTTGACATAAAAGTATTCTCTTTAAGTTCTGCTCCTCAGCACAAACTTTCCTATAGCATTTCAAAATCAAGATCTATTGATTTTTTTATCATTGTCCCAAATACCTTTTTCTGAACCTTTTCTAGGAAATGGCTGGACCACTTTCATTTCAATTTTATATCAGAAGTTCAAAGCATGTAGGAGGGGGTTTAGGACAGGAGTTTTCCAGCAGCTTGGTGACAGTCATTGTGACCAGCACTACCCATAACACAAGAGTCCTGCTCTGAAGACACTTGAGAGCAGCTCCATGGACAGCTTGACTTCCAGGCTGATGTCCGACCCAGGAAAGTTCTCCTGTTTGCCTGCAACACAGCCAGGAGATCCTCCTGGGCTCTGGGTGCATATTTGAATAATCACAATTGCCACAGAATCACAGGCTAGTCACTTTAAGATACAGTTGCCACCTGTGTGTGAATATGACCTTGGTAAAATGGACATATTTCTTCATATGACAAGTTTCCTCAACAGTCTCTCTTTCCTTTGCCTGAGCAGAGAGTGATGCTCTAGAAATTGGTTACATCTGCTGAGACTCACCAGACCTGGCTGTAGGCAGGAGGTAGCATCCCTGCTTTCATTCATGTGTTCATTCATGCTTGTCTGACCTCCAGTGCAGAATATCATGGGCTGACACTCAAACTTTGTAACTGCTGATTTTCTGCATTGCAGTTTCTCACTTTTTTTTTTCCTCCAAGACCAATTATTTCTCCTTTCTCTCTAGATCCTAAATTGAAGTGAGTCACACTTAAGGTTTTAAGTATACTTGAGGAAATCCAGCTGAATTTAGTTTAAAGAGACAAATCAGATAGATTTCTGTCTTCTGAGAAACTGAATTATGGAGATGATAGCATCAGATACCCTGACAGGATTTTATTTCTTTTGATGGCTTTTTCTATGTTCTTTTATGAAAGAAGTTTAAAACTATTGAGTTCAAACTCTTTAAATCAGGTTGTTTTCCAGCATGGTTTCTCATAAAAAAAAAGACTGCAAAAAGTGAAATGCTGTTTCTAGCTGAGGTTATTTAAGGTTTTAGAGATGCTACTGCAATGTTGCACCTTTAATATATTCTACCCTATGATAGTCAGGCTTGGCCACTGCCTTACTAAGATTTTTTTTTCCTTTCGGTTTGGTTTTCCACTTGTTTAAAGCCATTCTCTGTTAGCTTAGTATTTCTGCAAGACGAGAAAACGATGTCAGTGTTAAAAAGATAATACTGTGAAAACATCCACTGAATTATGAAATCATGCTTCATATGTCTAAATGTTCCAGCGTGAGACCTACAAAGCAGTGCGTGCCCGTAGATGCACAGAATTGGATGTGGGTATTTGGGTGCTGGGTCTGTTCAGACCTCAGTCTGGCTGCTCCTCCGTCTGCTCCTGGAGCTGTGTAACAGCATAAGTGGGGCATGGAGCCCAGCTTAATGCACCATCATTTTGGTCTGAAAATGTGGGGGGGTTTTCCATATTTTACATGCTACACTAACAGTCCAAGTGCCTGTACAGTTTCCGAAGCCCTTCAAGAGATGAATTTAGTATAACACTGTTGTCATAGTTTCCTTGGTCACCTACCAGTCTCCAAAATCTCTGCCGTTTGTTGAGTGGTGCCTTATTACGTCAGTCTGATACTGAGAAAAAATGGAATACCATATTTGTAGTATGCTTTCAAAGCATCCACCAGGATTGCTGGCTTGAAACATTCTGTGATGCTGTGTCCTGATGATGCCTGTAAGTCAGGAATAGAACATTTCAGTAGTTAAGGATTCCAGATGAGCTAAAATAATTTGCCACAAAGGCATTGCTGTCTGTTGCATCATTCAGCGTTTTCAGATGTTGATGTGCAAGAGGTTATTAAACACGCTGGCCAACCTTGCTCAAATTTACAATTTTTATATCCAGCACACATGCAATGATTTTACTTCCACCAAGCACTCTTGGATAGCGTCAGTACCTACGTAATAGCATCATTAAAAGATTTATGCAAGTCAGTATTTCACTGCAAATTATAAAAAGTGAATCACATTATATTTTACTGGGATTTTAAAAAGTAACATAATTTTCATAACAGTCTGGGGAAAGGGTATAGAAAGAAAGTAAAAGAAATTTGAAGAATTATAAATCTTGGTTGAAGCACTTCCACAGTAATGATTTTGCCTACCATTTTCTTCAAATCAGGAGAATGAACTTACAGATCAAAATTTGTCTTTTTGAAGAGTCAGTTCTAAATATTGAAAGTTTTCAGCTATTTTAGCATCAGAATCAACACAATATATCACTTGCTCTTTGGAAGGTCTATTATAAAGAATATCATTGTGGTCCTTCTGGCTTCATCATCTGCTTTTAATGTTCATTTGGACAAACAGATTCCAGTGTAATAAATTCAAACTATATACAATAACTAGCGCTGAGAAATTATTACCACGTAGCCACCAAATATCTAATGATATCAGAGAAGATAATTGAACACCTAATTTAGAAGTTACATTTTGCTCCTTGCATAATACCTATAAGCAGTTTATAATTTTTCATGTAACTAGCTATGCAAAATAATACTTTATAAATATTGTGATGCAGCACTTAAATGTTTTCACAGAAAGTGGGAGTTTCTATTTCAGAGGCCAATTTTAAAATCTTGACATAGCACAAAAATTTGCCCAATTTTCAAATTTTTACTTGTATAATTTCTACTCTGTGATCAGAAAAAAACAGTTTTCAGGAACAGTGCAATGAATCACTAAATTTTCATAATTACCTTTCTTCATATATTCTAACTCAGTCTTATCATTCATAAAGATGTTCGTGACTGCTAGCTCCTACAGTGAGAAAAGTAACAAAAAAGCTGATATGAGCATAGAAATGGCACGTATTTATGTATCTGCCTGTTCCAGTAAATGCTGAATGCTGTAGTGTAGGACACTAAACATAAAAAGGATGTTTTGTTAATCATGTCCATCATAATCATTAAAGTCTTGGTGTGGGCAGAGGTTTACCCAGTTCAGGTTTGTACACCAGACCTTCATACATCATTGCTTTCTTAATCCCTCCTGTGCTTAATCCCTGCCATTTTGTGCCCAGCCAACCAGTAAAAAATACAGAGTATGGGTATTTTTTTAGCCTAGTGAGAAGGATGCTCCTGTATAGGGAAATATGTGAACTCCAGGTTCTAGTCTGCTAAAACAATAATCATAAGAATTGAAAAAAGCAAAAGCAAATGAAAACAGTTGCTTTTTGACTGAGAATACCAGTCAAGCTATTCTTCTGGGAAGTGGTGAATTTTCTTCAAATCTTCTCTCAACATGAAAGCCATATCTTGATGGGGCATTTTACACACCGCATTTAATTAAACAAGTGTTATTCTTATGAATCTCATCCAGAAAAAATATCAGCAGCCAAATCTATTCCAAATCTTATTCCCAGTTTCTGAATAGTTATGGATCTCTAGGTAAATTTACTTTTCATCCAACTCCATTCAGAATGAATATTTTTAAGTTTAATCTTTATCATATTTTGGTCTCTAGTTATGGATTTTGCGTTCTTGTAGCATCATTCCAGCTTTCACTGACAAAATTAATTCCGTGGTAATTTCTCAATTTACAATACCATTGCCCACATTATTAATTGTAATTAGCATTATCTGATCCATAATCCATGTTTGGCTGAAACTCAAGGCTCTCAGGAGCTAATCTCAAAACATACTGTGCAGTCAAAAACCTGGGAAATAGCATGAGTGGAAAAAATTGGACTTACAACTACTCTGTGTGAAACCCAGCTGAGAATCTTCTGCAAAATAATATTTTACAAAGCTGTCTTCTGAGACTGAAGGTGGCTCTTTAAATCATGCTGAGAGTAGCATAGGCTACTGGTTCACAGAGAATCAGCAGTCCTGGAATTTGTCCCATGCACTGCCAGGGATTTAATGTGTGACTATGAGAAATTGCATCCTTTTTTGTGTTTCAACATCCCCACCTGCAAAAATGAGCATAATAGTACTTGCTTAATTTATTTGAGATTTTAAAACATTGGTATATTCGGAAGAAAAGACATTGTAAAGCTAATGCTTTTCCTGTGAAATAAAATTTTCCATCTATTCTGTTGAGTATTGCTACCCCCCTACATGAGCAAAACGTGTTGTTAAAGGGAGTATTTAAACATAATATCAGTAGGAGCAAAGGACATGACCTTTGAAAGTATCCCTATTTCTCCATTCCAGCAGTTCTTATGACAACCATTGCTTCTGTACATAAAACAACTGTACATCTAGGCAACTAAGTAGACAATACATACAATTTTGCTAGCTCTAAATGTCATGAGTTCACTTCTGATTAATTTCAGTGCAAGCAAATCTCCCTTCTATTGACTTTAATGTGTGCTGGCCCACGTCCAAGGGATTCAGTACAAGCTGTAGCTACCAATCTCAAAGCAACTTTAACAATGCCACCAGTAATAACAGCTCCACATTCAGAAGCAGGTGCCATTATTTTGTCAGATTTAATCAGTTAATCTCTTGGTTTAAATATCATGAATCAAAAGCACAGTTTAAGCTATCATATCTAAATGCTTCTTAACATAATGTTATTGTATTTTGGAGTGGATATTTTGTTATTGTGGATATTTGGGAGTACTCTGTAAGCACATATCAGTAGTTTTGTGAAAAAAGAAAGCTGAGCACAGAAACCAGATTTGGCATTTCATATGGAAAAGATGAAAAGATTCTGCTAAGCTGTTGGAGAATTAGTTATTCAACTACACATTTGGAAAACAAGTATTGCTTTGAGCAAGTAATTTAAAAAGCAAACATAAAATGCCTCAGTAGTGAGGATGATGCTGCAGAGAACCATGATTCACCTTAAGTCAGCACATAAATTCCTGAATATAAGGAGCCTTGCAATTCAATAAATGCTGAGTTGTAACTAGAGGCAAATCCAGGCTTAATTGAATAGAAACGTATCTGCGTATCCTGGAAATCTCAGAAAAGCAAAAACGTTCAACAGTATGCCTCAGAAGCTGAAATGCCATCTATCCCATTTTATCAATTTCTCCATCTGCTTCCACCTCAGCCTGCTGATAAGAAAATAGAATTTTTTTCTGATTTGCTGTTTATCAGATAAAACTCTTCATTACATATCTCAGATAAAAACTTCTTCATCAGTCCTCTGTGTCCTTATTGTGTTTGCTTAGAAGTTTTACAGAATAAATAATTTTTAGTTACTCTGAAAACACTTTGTTTTGCCACTGCTTGACCTGTCGCTGCTATAACTTTATGATTATTAATATGTACTGTCACATAGCATAAAAGAGAGCCATTTTTTGACATTACCAAAAAAATGAGTATTAGCTGATCTCAGCCCAGAAGAATTTATAATATAAGAAAATTCTTGACAACTCTGTTCAGTGAACAAATTAAGAATCAGCTTTTAAAATACGTTGAGGGGACGCCTGACTAGCTCTTAAAGGTCTTATTCTGCATGAGATGTAGCAAGATAAATTTAGTTTGCATGCAGCTTTGTGCTGCCAAGTCTATTGCTAGACTGTTCCTGGGACCTAAGTTGTGTAAATGTAGCTGCAGTGGGGGTTGCACACTGCACACTGAGGGCAACATTTAGTTGCTTTTTTTTAAACGGAAATCCTGCACATACAGCCCAGTTCATGGTGAGAAAAAACTGAGGGCTTGGTTGGACCTGAGAAGAGAATTCAGAGAGAATTTAAATCAGCCATTTTGCTTTTCTGAATTTTACACTTTTACACTTAATTGAGGAGGGGGTGTTTGTTTACATTCTGCTCTTTTCTTAAGCATCAGAAAAGTTGTGTTTAATGAGCTGGAGCTGAAATAGGTCAATAAAATGTTACCTGTGTGATTAGAGAGAATGTACTAGATAAGCAAATATGATTAAAAGTCCTACAGCTTAGATTGGAATGTGATAGCATGTACAATTAAGGATTAAAAGAATACTTTTGTGAAACAGGTAAGCAAATTTCTTTTTAATAGTCAATTAATATCAATGAAAAGGATTTAGACTTAAAAGATCTAACCAGTAAAAGCAAACATTCAACAACGCCTAAGCATTTTCAGAAGGTGTGTCCCTCCTGAGTAGGCTTTCTATTGAAACACATCTTGGAACCAGAATCAAAGGCTGAAACTGAAATGGACAAAAGGAGGAACAAATACAGAGGCTAAATTTATTTCACCCATTATATGCTACCGTAAATTTCACTTTTTTTGTATACTGACATTGTCTTTCTTGTGCCTGTTTCTATGCAGTTCTCTAGGAATTTTTTTAATACTTTTGGCAAATAATTATCCAAGTATCCAGACTACCTCAGATTTGTAGATGCTGCCAGTATCTTCTCCCCTAACAGAGTCACAGAATGCATGATATTGGGAGGGACCTCTGAACTCCACTCATGGTCACTGCAGCCAAGGCTGCCTTTGACCTTCCCATCCCCAGCAAGTCCCTCCTTGTTGGTGAGGATGGCATCCAGCAGATCACTTCTCCTCTTTGTCTTCACTTGGAGGAGAAAGTTCCTGATGCACTCCAGGAACCTCTGCTGTGTTGTCCCTCCAGCAGATACTGGGCTGTTTGATGATGACCAGGGCCTCCAAATGTGGGGCTGCTCCTGTCCTTCTGTAGAGGGTTCAATCTGCTTCTTCTGTCAAGGGTCTGATCCACCTGTGCTCCCTGCTCAAGCAGCCTGTAGAAAGCACAGACCAACCCTTACCCCTCTTCTCTTTAGTCCTCATCCATGAGCTGTCAGGTGGCTCCTCATCCAGCCCCAGGCAGAGGTTCATGCATTCCAGCTGTTCTGTCACATAAAGGGCAGCCCTACCTCCTTGTCTTCCCAGCCTGTCCTTCCTAAGGAGTCTGTAAGGCCTCCTTCCCTGACTAGAATATTGGTTCTTGTCAGGCCAGTCAGGTTTTGCACACTGCACTTGATCAGTTCACAGACATTCAGATGCTCTAACAGCATTATTTTGGAGGAAGAATGCCATATAAATGACTAATTTATTATTAGACTTGTGTCTGCTTCAAAAAAGTAGTGGCAATGACACCTTGCTGGGCTGAGAAACCCACCTACACCATCATCAAGAACCAGCAGTCCTGAGATAAGCCACTTTTGACAAATTTTGTATAAATCACAGCACTTCTTAAGATTTCTGATTCATTTTGAGTGCTAATTCAGGGTGAATCAACACAAATTCTTAGAGGCAACATGTAAAAAAAAATATTAAGAAAAAAGGGAACACATTTGTGAGAAGATACATGAGAATGGAACTGAGGATCTGGAAAAAGTATCTCTGTACAATGACTGGTTGGAAACTGTAGGGAGAAAAGAGGGGGTGAGAGGAGCAGCAAAAGAAGAAGCTTGTCTGTAGAGAAACTGTCATTCCTGGAGACAGGCTGTCCACGTCACCAGTTCTCCTTGGTGTCACAGAATGGTTTGTGTTGGAAGGGCCCTTCACAGGTCATCTGGTCCAACCCTCCTGCTATGCACAGGGACCTCTTTCACCAGACCAGGTTGCTCCTCCTCATTTCTCCTGAAGATTGTAATTGCATAGGAGTTTTTAATGTGATTATTAGCCCCTAGGTAGTTATTCCTTCTTCTGAAGATAAAAGGGAAACTGGAGAATCCAGTAAATCTGTATGCTTTGGAAGTAGAACCTTGAATACAGGGATTTTCCATCCTTGTCACATTTCTGGCTCCATCCTTGTGTGCACATGAAGTGTTCAGAACTCAGCTGAAGGTTAACCTAGTGAGAGATACCCTCAATCCAGAATGATACCCACACACAGTGATAACTATGGAAAAGAAAAGCACAGTCTACCTTAATCCTTAACTTCTTTCAAGGAGTTCCCACTTTTGATGGGAAAAAGGAACAGGGTTCAAATACAAAAATCTAGACTTGTGTTAAAATACTAAACTAGACAAGTCACATGTTTCATATTTTAAAAAAAATTGACAGAGCAGCATATATAACACTACAATTTGGTGCTGTGAAGTCCACTAAAGTGTGGGCTGAGATTTTTTGATATAACAGACATAGAAAGCTTACATATTCTTAAGCTATTCAAGGTATAGTTCCTGGAAGATTTAATTGTAAGAAAAAATAAATATGAAGCTACCGGTCAAAGATTACCTGAAGATCTCTAATGACAGTAAAAGGAAGTACTGAAATAACCTGTAACAGTATTAAAAATGGGAAGAAAAAGATTAAAAAAAAATAATAGGAATGTTGAAGAAAAAAAGGGGGCTAAATTGGTTTATTTAATTTAAAAGTGTTATCTTACCCATCTTTTAAATCTTTAGTAGATTTTTTTAGGGTACATTTACCTTTGCTGTATTTTTATGTGATAGTGATGGGGTGTTAGTGTACTATCATTTGCTTCTATACTGGAACATATGGCAACACTGTCTAGTTTTGTTATTTTGATCTTTTTCGTCATGCATCAACCGCATACAAATGGAGCTACAAGGTATTTTCTTTGGCAAATGTGAAAAATAATCTGCGGATGTTGTCAGTCTGCTATATGGTTTGGAATGGACATCAGAGAAGACACTATCCTAAGTGAAAATTGCACTTTGATGTTTTGAAAGTCTGCTTATGCACACTTGTTTTATTTCTGTTCATTTAATTAGCTTATACCACTTTGAAAGGGAATGTGAAATACTAGAAGTAGAACCATTAGGAGAGATTCCCATTTTCTGGCCTCAAGATAACATAAAGATTATCAGAAATATCCATTAAGATTTAAAAAAAAAAAAAAAAAAATAGGCAGAAACTGATCTAGGGAAAACATTAAGGCCCTTTGTGTGCTATCCTTAAGAGATCAAGATATTTTGGGAGTGAAGGGGAAAAGTTATGCAGTTGATTCTGCTCTCCTTTCTTTCAAACATTTTCATCAATTTAATGAGATTTACGTGAGACATGAGTTTAAATCAAAGACTGCAGACATACACTTTTAGATAGATTAAAAATTGAATTTTGTATTCATATTTGGCATCTCAAGACCATTCAAATTGCAGTAATTGAATGAATTTTCCCTTTCTTTAATCCAATATTTTGTTCTCACAAGATGGAGTACTGATGTCCTTGGTTTTGGTTTTTATTATACTTTTTTTTCCTTTTACTGTCACAGTCTTTCATTGTCCTTAATATCAGAAATGTTTAGCAATTTATCAAAATTAAAAACATAAGAGGCCTACTTATGAGGCAGTAGCAGTAGCTTCCCTTGAGGAGTGATCGCCTTCTGACTATTAGATCAGCTAATTTCCACATGATATGTCCTTCTGCCCTGCTAAATATCCCTTTTTTCTCACTGCTATAGAATTACCCAGATTATGTCAGGTTTGCACAGTGTCATGAAAGAAAGGTTTTGGTTTATTTGTGTAACCTTGAATTGCAGAAGACTTTAAAGTATCTGTAGCAAAGTTGTGTGCACTGCATCACAATTTGAGTCCTTTATTGAGAGCTCCTCCTCATGAGAGACAAGTGTGATTACACAAAATAACACAGTCATCAGTAGACCCACAGGAAAATTTCCAGTCCTTTAAAGATTTTTTTAATGTTTATTCTTGGAATAAAAATAAATAAACCTATTGCTATTAAGGGTTAGGAGAAGGATCCCAAAAGGCTATGGGAAAACTTTCATAAGAAAGAGAACAGTGCAGAATCATGAGCAGGACTGAATATAATCTCCCATCATTCAAGGATAATTGGATCTGTGAAATGGTTTAATTGTTGTCTGGTTGCAGTGAATTACTTTTGCTACAGCAAAGAAAGTGCTGTTGCCTGCCATTTTTAGGTCAAAACAGCCCCCAGACTTCCCATTTTGCTGTGTGAACACACTGAATTGAGAATTGATGGTTTCTGGGACCTTGATACTAATGCAGTATTTTTCATTACTTTCATTGGCTATTTCTGTCATCACCAGGTGTGGGGGGGAATGCCTGTGACTGGTTGCTGTGAATAGCTGGTGTCTCGGTTCACTTTATTAAATTATTTCAGAACCTTGGTAGTGTCCAGACTGCAGAAGTCTGACCTGCAAATCGAACAGTGGGCAGAGTTTAGCTCAGAGAGACTGACACCATTTGTTTTCAACTGCCCTGTTCTGAAGGGACATGAGAATGACCTTGATGTTTGTAGTAGTGCAGTTGCTCATGAGGCCCCCAATTTTTCAGGTAATTAGATATGGTCATACCTAACTGCCGCAGTGCTGTCAGCAGGGGCACCGGGCGTCCGCTCGCGGTTCCAGGGGCTGGCCGGGCTGCTCCAAAGGCGTGGGAGGTCTGGCAAAGTTCTGGCAGGGGTTCACCCAGCCCACCGATGTTACAGGCATGCCGAGGAAGGAGAGACGAAGCGGAGGGGCTTCTCAGATGTTTTGTTTGGCACGAGGGTTGTGCCAGGGAAGCACTGGCACAGGGGGTTACAGTCACATCTATACCAACATGAGGGGGGTGGGGGAGGGTGCAAACATCCTATGAGATAGGAGTGCTGGGTTTGAATTTGGTGGGCTTTGTATAGGATTGCAAAATACAGAGCCCTCCGGGGGGAAGCTGGATACCGAGGCGGGGGGGAGATAGCAGAGCCTGGCCATGAGATAAACCGAAAATGGCTATAGCACGCCGCAACACCTAACACATGAGTGCAGGATACTGGAAATCTGAGAAAATAATGTGTATTGGGCTTGCATGGCAAGTTTTTGGTGGCAGGTGGCTTCTGTGAGAAGCTGCCAGAAGCTTCCCACATGTCTAATGGGGCCAATGCCAGTTGGCTCAAAAATGGACTCACTGCTGGCCAAGGCCAAGACAGTGACAGTGGTGTCACCTCTGGGATAACATAGTTAAGAAGGGGGGGAAAGGACAAAAACAACAGCTACAGCAGCCGGAGAGAGGAGTGAGAATTTGTGAGATAAACAGCCCTGCAGGCACCCAGGCCAGTGCAGAAGGAGGGACAGGAGGTGCTCCAGGTGCTGGAGCAGATTCTCCTGCAGCCTCTGGTGCAGCCCATGGGGAGGCAGCTGTGCCCCTGCAGCCCAGGGAGGTCCATGCTGGGGCAGAGATCCACCTGCAGCCCCTGGAGCATCCATGCTAGAGCAGGGGAAGGGTTTGAGGAGTCGTCCCCTTGAGGAGGAAGGAGCATCAGAGACAAAATGTGACGAACAGACCATAACCCCCATTCCCCATCCCCTGTACCACTGCAGAAGAGGAGGTAAAGAATTTGATTGGAAATAAATTAAATTAATTTTCCAATTAAGTTTGTTTTGCCTATGACAGTAACTGGTGAGTGAACTCTCCCCATCCTTATTTCGACCCACAAGACCTTTATTATATTTTCTCTGCCCTGTCCAGCTGAGGAGGAGAGTGAGACAGTGGCTTTGGTGGGCACCTGGCATCCAATGAGGGTCATCCCACGACATAACAATTAAATGTTGTGAACATCAGAGTCTTTGGGACAACGTAAAATTGACAGGCCTGATACAGCCCATATTTATCCTGTTTACAGCTGTGCTCCTAAAAAAACTGAGTGGCATTAATTACCTGTATTATAGGAAGAAAAGGAAATACAAATATTCTCATGAGGACCCTAGACTGACATCTAAATGAGTTTTAATTTTATAAAATCCTTGGGATGTTAAGCACTCACTGGTGAGTTGTATATTCATAGCACTGGGGGGGTTGTGTTTAAAGGAACAGCCAGCACATGATTTTAAAATCGTATTATACACCCCCCACTTTTCTTAGACTTAGTACAGATATACTGGCTCAGCTTCTGCAAACTCAGAAGCTGTAGACATAAACATTCTCTCTTTAGGCTGTATGGTGCGAACAGTATGAACATTTGTTCTTATTTTAACTTGCAGGAGATACCATTGTCTTCTGTCACTTTTAGGAGACTAAAGGGTATCCTGTTTATCACTAAATCAAACTATTTCAAAAAATAAAAGGGGAAAAAAAGCTAAAAAAAATTATCTTTAAAAAAAATGGAAAAATAGAGGAAATAGTACTGATAAATGAGAAGAGATTGATAAATCAAGGAGAGACATAATATATGGAGGGAAATGAGCAATTCAGAGCCACTGCAAGCAAAACTTGC
This sequence comes from Pomatostomus ruficeps, assembly GCA_013400735.1. Taxonomy (NCBI): domain Eukaryota; kingdom Metazoa; phylum Chordata; class Aves; order Passeriformes; family Timaliidae; genus Pomatostomus; species Pomatostomus ruficeps. The sequence goes on along the minus strand of VYZT01055597.1, from coordinate 47,574 downwards.
CCAGCTATCATGGCATGCCTTCCTCCCCTTACTGGCACATCGATGCTTTCTGTCAATATTTCCACCAGTCTTCTTGTTCCTTAGTCCTTTCTCATTATCTAGTCATTTTAAAATTGCTGGAAGGAAAAAAGAGATCAAAGACAAAAATGATACAGTTGTGAAGCCAACACCATGTTCCCTCCTTCCACTTAAATTCTCTCACTGTTAAACAGTACAGATTTTCCTGCAGCACCAGCTGCCTTGTGTAACTAGCACTGCAACTGAAAAGTGGAAAGCTAATATATTTTTATCATTTCACTGAGTGCTAAAAGGCTGGCAGAGCCTGCCACTGCCACAGGTGTTGGAAGTGTTCAGACCCAGCCAGTTTACAAACATGGCACTTACACAACTGTTTTTGTCAGTGGAGCAGAGACAAATATGCACCTAAAATGCATGTGGCATTCAGTTGTCTGCATTTTTAAGGCTTCTGATAAAAGATTAGATGCTTATTTTTTTCCCATAGTACAGAAATCATGTTTTTCTGCAAGCACAGACCAGTGAACCAGATGTTAACCAAGCCTGTGGAATGCAAGCACCTAATTACAGATCGAGGAAGAAAGTAGACACCAGTTTAAATCCACAAGTTCTGACTGCAGCTCAGCCTAAAAGGCAAACTTAGGAACTGAGCACACATATTCAGTAGGCATATAACATTTTCCTAAAAATAATTAAAGTTCACCAAGGAAAAACATAACCAGCTCTTGGTAAGTGCACATGGTGGATATATCATAAATTACAAAGAAACTTAATTTTTCCCATTCTGCTGCATCTGAAAGCTATGGATGATAATTCCACCATTACTTTTTTATATCAGTAGAGTGCCTACCAAGAGAGATGTAAAATCAAGTCCCTTCCAGCTCTGCTTGGCTTCAAGATAATAGTCTCTACACCTGTCCAATATAGAAATCTCAATAAATTTTCATCCTCTGAGTTCTGTCTGTAGATGGCCAGTACAGTTTATTAAGTTTTATAAAGACTGCAAATGATTGAAAAGAAACATAACCAGCCACTAAAAGTTGTTCTGTTCTGTACTTACTTGCTCTTCCCTGGTTATAATACAGCCATGCATAGTTACACATAATGGCAACAAAATCAATCTTACCATTTCTTCTGCTTGCAATTTCTGCAGTTTATTTGTCTGATGTACTCAGGCTCTTTTATACTGATTTAGGGACAGCCTTGGTTGAACAGCAGTTTTTAAATTATGTTTTAGTCCCTCATACATGTATTTTTGTAAATAACCGAGGCTGTAGTCAATAAGGTCATGCTGCTGCCCTTCTTACTGAGCTTTCTGAACAGGGTGTGTTGACATTGAGGGAACCCAGCCTAATCACTCTGTCTGGATTATTCTCATGGGCCATAGGGAAAAATCCTCAAAAAATTTCAATCAAGTGTCACTAGGTCAGTCTGTACAAGACATGTCTTTGCATGCCTCTATCTGATTACTTCTAAGCTGGTTTACAGAGGAATTAGAAAGGCATAAAATAGTCAGGCAAAGCTAGGCTGAAATGAGATATTGCAGTGAGAGATCTGTTCAATTTTTGTGTTTCCTGTTCCTATATTCTGTAGTAACTTTGTGGTAGTCCATACATCTTTTGGCATAAGTTGTAGCAGAAGCAGTTTGGAGGTCTCTTTTTTTTAAAAGAACTTGTAGTGACCTTGATATTTAAGAAGCTGAAGGGACTGGAGTATAATAAAGAGCAGAAATTAAAAGACTGGCAGAAAAAGAGGCATTCAAATTGGAATTTGTTTATTATGCCACTGAGTTGGTACAGCTTCAATTTGGAGACTTACCTTCAAGCATTAAGCACAAATGCAATTAAAATTAATTAATTTAATTTAAATAATCAATTTATGTAATACCTGTGCAAGGGCATACACTGAGGAAAAGGTTACTTTCTGTTGGAATTAAGTAGATCAGTTGCTGGTTCCAAAATTGCATGTATCAGCATTGCAAAAGTCAGATGCCTCATCTCTCTGGGTTGATGCTTATGACAAAGGCAGCCTTGACTGAGTAACCTGAAAGTCCCCTGACATGCACATAGTCTATGGTTGCACATGCATGAAAAAAGTGAGCAGCCACTCTCTTCTTCCAATAACTGTTTTTCCATCTCTGTCCCATTTCCATCTCCATCCCGCTAACACAGTATCCTCTCAGTCCTCTCTCGAGTGTTTGAGTTGGTACTCTGTTCACTCTTAGGAAGGTTTTACACTGAGAAGGAAGAGAGAAGGACAAAGGAAGTGCAAAATGTGTTGTCACTTTTCATGATATTACAGCACATAAAAATAAAAAATCATTACTTTGAAAATGAAAGAACTACTTAGTTTTCCTTTTATTTTTCTTTCTTCCTATAACTTTTCTTCCATGTTAGTACATACAAACAGTAAGGAACATTGAAACCTGAAGAAAATACGGGTAGATCTTTATTATCTTATTATCCCACACAGTTAAAACTGTTGAAGGAAAAATGATTTAGAAACCTGATTAGGACTCCATGATTAGTTTGACATTGACACAAATCAATGTATTAATTGGACACTACAATTGCAAAGTACGCTTAGGAATGCAAGCACATTGTGTCTGTAGATTAACAAAGGACCACACACCTGTTTCTCATGCAAAGTTTCTTTCTGATGCTGTCACAGAACCATACTGAGAGTGAGTTTTGGCAGATGGCATTACAATTCAAATAAAGAAAAATAAGCTTATGAATTCATACATATTTCCTTGTCACTCAGATGCCAAGGGATTTTTTAACATAATGTTTAAAGTATGGAGTGAGTGTCCCCATAAATATCGCTAATGCATAATGATGAATAAGTTATAACAAGAAGTTTCAGAAAGCAGTTCCATGCCACCAAAGCAGTTTTTTATTGATGGTGCAACAAAGCAAGAAGTAATAAAAAATGGGACTTTTAAAGTTCTCACCCTCGACAAGGCAATGAAGCCACTGAGAAGACGAAACCAGACTCTAATCTTATTTCACTAGTATAAATGAAGAATTGCTGCTTCAGCAGATGCAGAGTTAACATGAATTTTCCCCAGTGCAATGTAATCTCTCTCATCAATTGTACTGATTTATCTATTTCATCAAATACTATTTAAAAAACTACTGTATCTGCATTACATATATGCAGCCAAGTTCAGAGCTGTGAAAACAGATTATTTAAAAGCATGGTAGTCATGGAAACAGATCATATAGAAAGTACCTTGAGGAGGATTCGTCTATCTGATTGTATAGAACTTCACTGGCTACTTGGAAATAAAACATAGAAATATAAGCTGCCTTGTACTTGATCAGAGCACTAGTTTATTTAATCTGCTCTCAGATTTCTATCCAGGGTCAGTATCTGGTGATTCTGAGGCAGTTGCAACTCATCAAAAATAAGAAATGTACCTTTAAAATTTTACAGTCTGGGCAGGACAGCTTTTTATTTGTAGACCACCCACAGGTAATCGGTTCATTGTAAGCATACAAAGTAGTACTTGGTGCTTTTTTTTACATTATCACTACAGATGCTACATTTTTCTATCTCTTTTTATAATACATCTATCCATTTGCATCAGTGGCCTGTCAAATAAAATCAAGTAATTGTCATTTTTTTGTAATAACAAGGCAGAAAAAAAGCCACCAAAAAACCAGAAATACTTATTCTATGTGCTTTATTTTGAAACATTGACTTGAGACTCTCAAGGCCCAGTGAGAAAAAGGCAGTCATGAAACAAATGTTTTCTAATGTTGACTGAAATTTTAATTAGAGTTCAGTATTGTTATTTTAAAAATCATTCAGAAACAAGGCAAAATAACTTGTTTGACCAGGAAAGATGGTTAGAGGAGATGAGGAAAAAGGTCTTCCTCTATGCAGAGGAACAGCATGGCAGTATGGAGCTCTCCTGTGGGATGGGCAGCTGACTGATGGAGAGTCTGTGGGGCAGGATCAGAGGAGAGGACAGTAAAGGAGACCATGCTGGGTTGTTGTTACAGATTCCCTGATCAGGGTGAGGAAATGTGCTTTAAACAACTCAAGAAAGTCTCTGATCACACATTCTGGCTTCCATGGGGGACTTTAAGCTCCCTGACACCTGCTAGAGGGGCAACAATGCAGAAGAGAAGCAGGCAACAAGATTTCTGACAGTTTTGGGGAATAAGCTCTTGCTATGGGTACCAGATGAGCCAATGAGAGGTGATGCACACCTGGACCTGCTAGGAACTAGCAGCAAGAACTAACAGGAGATGTGATAACCTGCAGCAGCTTTAGCTACAGTGACCATGAAATAGTGAAGTTCAAGATGGTATGGCAGAGGAGCTCAGAACACTCCACACGTCAGACCCTGACAATGTCCTGGATGATACATGGAGTCCTCTGAGAACATTCTAGACACCTGAAGAAGAGGATGGTGACAGAGTGTGGTATGTGTCCCTTGGCTGGATACCAGGTGCCCATCAAGCAGGCCTACCACCCCCCTTCTCAGCTGGACAAAGGGGAGAAAATACGAGGGGGAAAAAAAAACATGCATCAAGATAAAGGCAGTTTAAAAAAGTAAAAGCACTGGTCATGTGAGGAAGCACAGGAAAAGATTCTGCTCTCTTCTTTCCATCAGCAAGTGATGTTCAGCTACTTCCCAGGAAGCAGGGCTTCAGCACACATAGCCATTGCTCTGGAAGACATATGTCATGAATAATGATTGTTCTTCTTCCTCCTCCTTTCTTTTAGCTGTAATTTCTGGCAGACCTCATATGATACAGAGTATCCCTTTTGTCAGTTTGCATCAGCTGTCCTGGCTTTGTCCCTTCCCAAGATCTTGCCCAAACCTAGCCAACTGGTGCGGTGGGAATGGGGGAGTGATGTTGTGCCAGCACTGCTCAGCAGTACCCAAAGCACTGGCATGTTATCAAGACCTTTCTAGCCACTGGTGCAAAGCACAACACTACAAGAGCTGCTGTGGGGAAGGGTAACTCCGTTCCATCCACATCCAATGCACTGGGAACAGCTAGTGTGGATTTACCCACTGCAAATCATGCCTGACCACCATGTTTGCTGTGCTAAAATTACTGGATTTGTGGATGAAGTAAAAGGAGTGGAAGTCATTCATCTTGGCTTATTCAACATTCTTTTTTGCTGACTGTCACAACATTTTGTTTGTTACATTTAAGACATTAAAAATCGGGATGGATGGAGAACTGTGCATGTAAGTAACTGGTTGAGTGTTGAGGCTTAGAGGGTAGTGGTTAATGGGCCAACACTGTACGTGAATGCCTTTGGAAAAGGAGTACTGCAGCAGTTTAAGGATGAATCTGTCCTTTTTACATCTCTATGTACAGTCTGAAGGAGGCAACAAAGTCAGCTTTGCAGGTGACCCCATGGGGACCAGTCACCATGGTCAAGGGCATGGCTGCATTGGGACCCAACCAGACTGGAGGGCTGGGGCAGCAGAAACCCTGTGAAAGTCAACAAGGACCAATGCAGTGTGATACACCTGGGCAGGAAGAAAATCTTGCAACAGGACAGGCTGGGAACTGACTTGTTAGACTGCATCTGTAATACTCAATCCAGTTTTTGGACCCCATGGTACACAGGAGTTCAGCAGAGGGCAACCAAAACAGGCAAGGGCAGGGGGCACTTACCATATGAGCAAAGGCTGAGGGTATTCCTGTTTCCCCCTTAGTAAAGTGTGGCCCTGAAAATAGCACTGAAATATATTATTTGGGTTTGTTACAGAATAATAACATTTTAAAATTTATTATACTAGAGCTTAAAAGGTGAACAGGTAACTAAAGTTGTTGAATTTGAGTGACAAAATACTTATCAACCTCCCATAAAATCTGGCCTGCACTATTAGTAGCTACATGCTTTTATATGGATCTTTTTAGGTCAGTAGTCAAATTTGAGGGTTTAGGTTTTACAATAACAGTAAATTCAGTAACTCCATAAATTCACAGGGTATGCTGTTAAACATTTAATGGCAAAGGAAAGAATATAAATAAATCTAGAGACTAAAAAACAAATATAAGAAAAGCTTAACTTCATGACATCATGCATTTATTAGATAGAAAAGAGTGGTTTGTAACAAGGCTGAATTGATGCAGTCAGTAATGAGATACAAGCACTGGAAGATTTGGACATCTAAAAGATCAAAAAGAGTGTTCCTTTTCAGTCTGTTTTTTTCAAAGCCTAAACAATATAGCATAAAACAGCTGTGTTAATAAAATCAGTTTCAAAGGCAGAATCTTCCAGGTTGGAGCTCTACGTGGCGTGAAGCAAATCTGCTGAACTTCAGGAATACAAATTGATAATGCAGCATGCAGTTGATGTACTCAGGGCTCCTGTTCTGCAGGCAGGATGAGTGTGCCAGTGCCAGTCCCTTTTCTGTGCCCAGCTGAAACCTGAACCAGTCCCTAAAGGGACTTCATTCCTAGCAGTGCCCACATTGGCAAGTTTAAAGCCATGAGCTGTGAGGATAAGAGCTGCAGTGACTATGTTTATATGTTATATTGAAAATGATATAGTAATTTAACACAGAATTCAGAAATTCCAAGCTCTTCTTGGAAGTTAAGGCACACTGCTGTTTCATTATTCCAAGGAAGCCTGGATGCATTCCTCTCCAGGCTTCTGAGCAAGGACTTGTAGCTAAAATGTGAGATTTCTCTATTTCCCCAGCAAAATGCTGGTCACTTTAGTGGGAACTTCGAGATCAACAAGGATCTCGTTTTAGTTTCTCTCTCCCCAGAAGTTCTGTAATATGAACCAGGCACCTGGCACTAATAATGCAGAGGAAAGGACAGAGAACAACATAAAAGGATAACAAGATTTGATGAAAAAAATGTAACATTTTAATAATATTTTTTCAGTGTTTCTGCTTTCCTTAAATCTATTCTTTATAAATACATGCAAAACAGGATTTTTTGATTTATTTGAAATCTTTTAACAGAAACTCTTAGCTTTCTCTTGAAAAGGTCCATGGAGAGGACTTTTGACCAGCTTCAGCTGTTGCCCACTGACCTCTTAAGCAGCACTAAGTTCCTTATTAAACCTTTATTAAGGAAACCATCTCAGGCACTGCCTACAGTAATCTAGCTAAGTTCTCAATGTATAAGTTATTTTCCCCCTTATTTATTTCTAATTGATGGGGGGGGGGGGGGCTAATTTTTATTTGTATTAAAAGCTAGCAAGCAGAAAAAACCCAGTAAAACACTAGTAATTCAGTTGAAACTTTTTCACTGTATTAATGCAAATCTTGATTAGCAGTTGCACAGATGCACATGTCAGAGGAAACAAGTACACCTAATGTTAAAAAATATCCCTACTGCTGATAGTATTTCACTTGGTAACAATGCTGGGAAAAATATTATTGAATTTATAGTAATATTAAGTAATCTATGTTCTACATAATTAAGGAGGTAGCATGTCACAATAAGCTGCACAGAAGGAAAAAGATGCATTTATCAGATGTGTTACTTCGACATTTATTTCCATTGTGCAAGGAGAAATTTTGCATAACAACATTTTGTTTGTGAGAATAAATTGCACATGAATGCTTTTTAGTTGCAGACAGAACATAAACAGTCATGACTGTGTGAAATTTGCTGATATGAGAATGGCAGTTGGAGACCACAAGGTTTACTGAAATTGAACTTACGTGGCTTGACTTGGAGGTGGTACATTCCCTAGACTTTCCAGGCCTTCCATGAAAGGAATAGCCAGTTTGGGGTTTTTTGTGGAAGTGGAATTGTCAGTCCTACCTTTGTTGTTATTTTCACTGAGAGAGTGAACAATTCAACTTCCAACTTTTTTATCTATTTTTTTTTTTTCTCCCCTACCACTCAGTGTTACCATAGCGCATACCTGTTGATTTGGTTAGTTTTTTGAGCTCTAGGTGGAATGCAGATAGGTGACCTAGCATAAAATTCACGTAGGTATGGGGTAGGAGGTTAAGTCCTGATTTTCACTGGGCAGTGTTATCCTCTCTTTCCTTATAGCAATCTGTATCAGAGATTTCAGGAGCAGCAAAACAACCACAATATGTTCATGTATCAGCTGGACAATGTGGACTTGCACTAACAAAGCATCCAAACCAAGTATCTCCAACCCTGAGCTTCTGAGGGAGCAGCACAGCACACCAGGAGCAACATCCACTCCCTGGGAATCAGTGTGCTGTGCCTTAGGGTGTTACAAGCAGTGGTTTTTTGTGTAAGCTATGCAGTGAAAAACACTGGTTTAGACATAGAGATAAATATTTGCAAAGATTGCATCTCTTAGAGAAACTGGAAGACTGTGACTCTGCATTGGACTGTGGAGCTGCACTGTTTTGTAAGTTTTAACCCAACTCTTTTGATACCCTCTGTAGTAGGTAACTGACTTGAAAAGGCAAAACTGAATTTGAAACAGGGAGAAATAAAAGGTAAGAAAGAAAGCAAGAGATGAAATAAAACACAGGCTGTTGAGTGGGAAGATACAGCATTTTTCTGAAAAATCTCATATATAGGTTAGAAAACGATTCCTGGCCTGTGCCTGGGTATTAACAAGGAAGGTGAACTAAACTCATGTTGACTTCCACAGCTTCCACAACTTTATTGACAGTATTTTCAATAACAGCAGGCATTATATTTCCTTTTTCTGTCTCATGTGATATTCCTTTGAACTATACAAATATTTTGATTGCAGCTGAATCAGGAAATATGCTCTCATCTTTCTTTCCAGCCTGTCAGTGGGGTAGTGGAACAATGCTGTCTGTTGGTCTGAAACCTTGAGAAGTTTTTTTTTACTCTCTTTAACTCAGTTAGTAAATGATAAACTTCAGAAAAATTAATCTCTGGGCTTGGTAATATGCTTTTTCATCTTGGCACATTAAGATCCAAAATGTACTCCTTCCTCCGTCCCTAGAGAATGTTAAGTGGCACCATTAAAAATCACTCTGAAATGCAACAGCTTTCTGAAAGCAGAATAAGAGCATCTGCACCATTAGCATAAGCAGTCTGTGATGAGAAGGCACTACAATTGATTATTAGTATGACCTGCTTGAATTCATATTAGTCCTTCCTTACTTCCTTCCTTTCCTTCCTTCCTTCCTTCCTTCCTTCCTTCCTCTCTCTCCTCTCCTTCCTTTTCTTTCCTTCTTTCTTTTCTTTCTTTCTTTCTTTCTTTCTTTCTTTCTTTCTTTCTTTCTTTCTTTCTTTCTTTCTTTCTTTCTTTCTTTCTTTCTTTCTTTTTCTTTCTTTCTTTCTTCCTTTCTTTCTCTTCAAAGACTTTCATTACCACTGGGCATTTAACTTTTAGAAATGCAGTTTCTTCTGCATTAAAAGCTCACCCAGAAGGTTACTGAGTAAAGGTTGCTTTGGATGACTGGTGTTGGCTAGATGCTCCTTCTCTTGTAAGGAGTTAGGCATGTATTGTGAAAACTGGAGGATATAAGCATACCATACATCAGATTATCCAGCACCTTTGCATCCACTCATGGTGTCAGTGTTGCCAATCACTGCACAAATTATTACTGATTTTTAAAAGGTGATTTTATAAACATTCCTGCATAGGCTCTGCGCTGGATGATAGGAGGATGTTAGATATTTAAGATTTTTTTAAAGGTAGATTTTATTTTTTTTTTCCTTCTATACAGAGAAAGCCTTCAGGAGTCAATAGACTTGGAGGACATGAGTGATAGAAGTGTTGAGCTCATGAAGATCACGATGTCTGTCATATTATAGCACAGAATCCATGAACTGTGGCTTGCAAAAATTGTACACAAATGAGCATGCTGATGCCACCCAATGAATATCAGCTGTAAGATACAGCTCCTTTCCCTATTCACATCCTGGTGGCCGTCAGCAATCTCCTTCACCAGCGTTTTACAACAATGCTCTTTTACAAATATTTACTGTTCACTTTCATCCCTAATGATCATCCCTGGGCACAGTGAAATCGAAAAGAGAAACTGTAATGCCCTCAGCCCTAATCTGGCAAATGCTTAGCTTCCTGTTTTATGAAGCACTAAAGTATTTCTGTCCTGTGATCTTTCATTTCAATAATGAAAAACGGAATAGATGCCACTATTTAATGTAATGAAAAATAATCACAGTGCTCCTGAAAGCTAATGTAGCAGATGATTCCTCTTATAGAACCTCTGTAGTAAACTACACTCCACCAAGCTTATCTGCCATACTCGGCAGGCAGGGGCCTGGGGTTTGTGCTCTAGCAATTCGGTTTTACTAGCCAACACAGAATTTTAATTAAACGTAGCTTATAGGCTGAATCTTTAATGGAAAAATAAAATTAGAGCATAACCTTACATGGAGTTTATTATGGTACACAACGGTAATGTTTTTCTTTCTTCTGAACCAGTGGCTATCTTATGATGTTAGATAATCAGTGGTTCAATCCATGCATTTAAAAGTGCGTTCTCCTTAGAATGTCCAATTCACTAAATTTTTACAGACTTTTACACTAGTAAATGGAATTTTTCTTTTTCCTTCTCAGTAGTTGTGACAGTTCCTAAATACAATTAAGTGTTACTTTATGAAAAAATAGGCCAGTAGGTTAATAGTGAATCCTCCATTATTTCAGATTTTCATAAATATGTAAAATAAAATATGTCATCTGCATCTATAACTTTAAGTGTATATACGTACATAAAAATACCTACTTTTAAATTTGGACAAAATATCTACTTATTTATTTACTTACTTATTTATTTATTTATTTCATAATAGGAAAAAAATTCATCTACTGATGCACTTTGGGAGAGGAACCTATGCACACATGTGTGTGTATGTATATGGGGATGTGTGTGGTTGTGTGTATTTTTATGTCCAGGTTTTACTGGTACCTATCTGAGTTTTCTCTAAGGAAATATAATTTTAGATGGACAGATATGAAAGCAACATAAAGTTAATTAATGGAAGAAAATTTTGCAAGGTTACATGAAAATGAAATGTACTAATAGTACTTAAGCTAATACTTTATATTCATTCTGTGTCATAGTGTTTGATAAAAGCATCCTTTTTCATAGCAGATTTTTGCCTTGTTTATGATGCACGAGTAGGCAATGAAACTTAGTGTAGGGGCAGTACAGGATTTGTGCATCAGATGATTTCTTCTTGAATATTTATGGATCACTGTACACAGTCTTTTCCCAAGATACACAGGACTCTGTAAGAGCCATTGTGGGGTGTCTCACCTCATTTTATTCAAGTTCTGAGAAGGTCTGAAAAGAACATCACCAGGGCTTTCTAAGACAGAGCCTTGATGTGCTGGTGATGTGCCCCTGCAACAAAGCAGGTCAGCAGCCCCCTGGGGTGCACTTGGCAGAGCATCCCCAGCAGATCAAAGAAATGGTCCTGCCCCTATGCTCAGCACAGGTGAGACACAGCTGAGTGCTGCATCCAGGGCTCCCAGTACAGGAGAGGTATAGACATGGAGTAGAGAATCCAGTGAATGGCCACTCAGGTGATTCAGGGACTGAAGCATCCCTCCTGTGAGGAAAGGCTGAGAGACCTGGGACAGTTTAGCCTGAAGAAGTGAAGGTTCAAGGGAGATTTTATCAATCTAAATAAATATATGAAGAGAGGTGCAAGGAGGACAGAACTAGGCTCTTTGCAGTGGTGTGGTGACAGGACAGGAGGCAAAAGGGCACAAACTGAGTTACCCAGAAAGGTTGTGGAGTCTTCATCTTTGGAGATACTGAAGCAATGACTCAAGATGGTCATGAGCAATCTGATCTGACCAACCCTGCTTTGAGCAGAAGGGTTGGGCTAGATAATCTTCCAACATCAACCGTTCTGTGATTCTGTGACCTGTTTAAATACCTTATGATGCATTTATTCCTATGAAGTGACAATAACAAAATAGCCCTGACAAAAGCAGTTCAGAGTGTGGACTTAGGAAGATTTCAAAGCTAACAATTTTCTAAGAATAATAGGAGAAATTAAGTATCAACGTTAAGCCTTCCGTTTAAAAAAAAGTAATGTGGAGTTTCTCATCTGCCTGTCTCTGGCAGAGGGTTGTATCCTTCATTGCAGGATTGGAATGGGCTGAGCAGGAACATCCCCTGGGGCAATGTGACATGAACACCACAGCAATTTAAGGAGGTTCACTCAAGAAAGGATCAGCTATTACAGATGCATTTAAAGGAGAAGTCACAAGCAGAGATTAACATTGCTTTTTAACCCTTTAGCCTGCCTTTTGCCACCTCGGCTTTACTTCCATATTTACCCCTTTCAGCATGTCAATAATTGTCTATTCATACTGTCAGTGGAAAAAAAAAGCTCAAGTCATCCAATAGTTCTTCTTTATTATCAGTTTAATGACTGTTCAATATGATCTACATCAATTCTGTTCTGTCTAGTTCAGTACTCATTGTCTCCAAAAAGATACTTCAAAAGAGTGCAACTGAGTTAAATGAAAAAAAAAATCTGAGATAAGAAATTCCAGAGTCACATTTCCTTATAGAATCTCAGTGCCACTTCCCATACATTGTGCCATAGTCTTTAACTGCACAGAAATCAACACCTGTGCGTGATGGGAATGCCCATCGTTTTGTGTCTCCTCCATCAAAGTCACTGCATCTGGCACTGAGGTTTTTACTCTGTTCATGTCAACTGAGATACCTGTTGCCTCTGTCTGGTGCCTTTTAAACACAAGATGAAATTCTGTTGGCAGTATAATAATTTTTTAAGCATTCAGTGTGAGCAATAATAAAATAAGTATGGATGCACATGAATATATATGTGGCAGTTTGGATATAAGAGAATGCAGATTGATTTTCAAGATTGTTGAATTAATTTTATAACATTTTGATTGTTAAGACCAGAATGTTTTAGGGATCTGTGTTTCTGAAAAATGTAGTTAGCTTTATGTCCAGAGGATGCTACAATATCTTGCTTTGGTTTGTACTTTCATGTACTGTTCTGCACTCCTGTGTTCCTGATATATAACTGAACTTTGAAACAGGAGGCCTTTGGAAACTGTGGAATTGCCATCACACTAAGACAAACAGTGCAAACTTTTCAGTATACTTACTGTACTTATATGGCAGAAGACAAACCCTTTTTGTTCCTTCTAGACCAACTTTTCCAGGATTCCTATGAAAAAAAAGCTCAAAAAGCAAAGTAATTTTTTTGTGTGCACCTATTTGGGAAAACAGAATGCTCTCACTTCCACAAGATGTGCTACGTTGTTGGCTGGTACAAGTCTTGGAACACTACAGAAGTTCAGTGGAAATCTGTTGCTCTAGAGACTGGGAGCTGGTTTTGCATGCAAATTTCCAAGTTACTACTAATTGTGGCTGCCATGGGGTGTGTTCAAGATTTGGCATTTGCTTTGGTCACTGTATCTAATTTCACTGTTATTTCCCTCAATACCCAGCAAAGATCCACAAATTTGTAATTAGAAATCTTAGCATTCTGTACTGCATTTACTGAGAGAGATAACTCTTTGTTTTTCAGAGCTTCCATATGGCTGGGAGAAAATTGATGATCCCATTTATGGCACTTATTATGTTGAGTAAGTTCCCAAGTTCAATATTAAGTTGTTATTAATATGTCATAACCTAATACTAGAATCCTCTGCAATGCTCAGCCTGGCAAGGAATGGGCACAATTACTTGGCATGTTAAAATAGGGGTATATCAGGAATTCTCAGTCATCAATGCAGTTAATGTATCCAGATATATTCAAAGTGTCCCAAATCACTGACTCAGGCATTCAGTCACTCTCTTTATCTAGGGTCTGGTTTCATGGTACCATTCCAGCTGATACTTGTACAAAGAACATACTTATTAAAGAGATACTGTATTTTCTCGGTAAGCTTGGGATATCCAGCAAGGTATAAATCTTGTTAATCAATGAATAGAGCAAAGCATAATTATTTTAGCTCAGTTAAGATCCTTTTCTGGGTAGTCCCCAATTGCTGCAATTCAGGTGTTTGTACTATTTGTACCAAAAGTCAAGTTATTTATACTCTGCATATAAAATTTTAGGGATGCCATCTTTTATTTTGTATTTAAAAGTGCAGCTGAAAAGAATATAAATTCCATTTTCATAGCACAATCCTTGCTTTCATTTTCTTCAGATTTTATTTTAGTCATGAAATAAGAAAAAAAAAAGCTTCTTATTCCTCTGTGCAAAAGCCAAGAAAATGCTTTTCTTTCAAGTAATGGTAGAACCTGGCCAGCTTGTACATAAAAAAAGTAAATCTGAGAGATGAGTTCCTCTGCTTTTTAACTTAACACAGTGAATGAGACCTATGCAAAGTGAATTTAGATTCAGATTGTGATGCCTGTTCAGGAGGGGTCAGTTCTCATTCTTCTCTCTACAGACCGTATGCAGGAGAGGAGACAGAAAACCACTTCTGTCACTGTGCAGACAGCACTTGAAAGGTTGAGAAACAACTATCCATTAGTGCCCTTTATTAAACAAGAGAGATCTTTAGAGAATATGGCCCCTGACCTAAAATTTCAAAGTTTCAAATCCTGACACTCAAGCAGTATATTTATGTAGTTGTTTCATAGAAAATAGAAAATTTCCTCTGTGTCACATTATTGCCTTGGTCTCTTGAATCCATACCAGCACACTGACTGCAGGATTGCCCTGGACAGGTACTGGGGTGCAGCTTTTCCAGACCTCAGGACATGCTGCTGTTAGCATGCCAGGGTTGAGGTGTGCAGGGAGATCAAAAAAGCATCTGATTTCTGGAGGTCAAGACAATGTAAGATGCCCCTTTCTTACCTGCTGTCACAGCAGCAGCTTGTGGATGCCCATGCGTGTTCCCCAGCCTTCTACAAAGCAAACAAACTGCAAATGGTGTTTGGTCCCTGCTCTGCTGGCTCCTTCTGTCCCATTCTCCAAATGCCAGAGCACCTGCTCTTCTTCTTTGTCCTCAGCTTGCTTCCTGCCCTCAGGTGAAAGAGCCACAGCTCGATCTACTTTGCTGCTCAGCTCAAGTCACCTTAGTCAGTTCAGATTCAAGCAAAAAGCTGTTTTGAAGTCCCTACTAATAGCATTAAATTACTCCCCCTTGTCATGCCTGAGTTCCTTTATGATGTCCCCAGGTAGGAAGAGGCTGCAGTTCTCATACAATTTTGTACTTAACCCCCACCAAAGATTTCTGCACGTGCAGTTATGCAGCTGCTGGGTGTAAGAAAGGCTTCTGTGCCAGTGGTTTTTAGTGTATTTTGGGGTGTAACAGGCATTGTGCAATTTCTGTGCATTAATCTCTTACTGAGACTCTGCTTGGTTGTTAGTGCAGCCCAAGGCATTCTGGCACCCGCGAGGCTCACACTGCGCTGCAGAGGTGGAAAAGGAACAAGACGCAAGGCACCAGTCCCAGATGTTATCATGTAATTACATATTTTAAGGCTGTTAGTGCCAAATTTATTAGTCCTACCACAGACAAGGTTTGTGGACAGATATATCAAACCTACTGCGGTCTCTGAGATTTTTAGAAGTGGAATGGATGCTCATGGTATGGCCTTAAAACTGCAGCCCTGCTAAGTTCACATGGAGTCAGTAAAAAGTAGCTGTAGTTTAATTTGCTGTCTGAGCTCAATAAGTTTGAAACAAAGATTGCTTTCCATTTTTCCTGCTAAAATATATAACAGTCACAGCTTTTTAATTACCAGTATTCAACAGATTAGTTCATTTGTAACTAGATAAAATCAGATTACAATAAACTCTCTTAATTAGGTCATAAAACTAGGTAAATGATGAAAAGCAAGATTACAAACTTTCATACATTCAGGTCCAGTCCAAGTTTACATGCAGGCCTACAAAATCCTCAGGAAAGAAGGGCTTGTACTGTGCTCACTGAGATCCTTGTATCCTATGGGAAGTTTGTAAGGATGAGCAATGGGGCAGACAGAATCCATTTCCCCTTGCAACGAGCAGCCATGTTCAGGTTAAATATTCTGAGACCAGAGGAAAAGCTAAAAAAGAAAACAAACCAAAACAAAACTTAAACCTCTTGCTCGTCGAGTTGATAAAGACTAATCACAATGTATTTGCAAAGTCTGTTAAAAAAAAGGTTTCCATTTTAACTACCTCTCTTCATCATGCACGAATGTAGGTGTGAGATAATATTATAATTTTCCTTTGCTTTGTTATGCAGGTTCAGACTTCATTTGTAATGTGTAGAGGTTTGACATAAATGAGAAGTGTTTGCTATATGTTTGTTAACTTTCATGCAATCTGGTCTCAATCTGTAAACTAAGAACTAACAGCACTGAGCTGTGCAGGGCTATGGAGTGAAAGTAGTCATTAGAGTGCACTGGGTCTTTCAGGATTCTAATTGCCAAAAGATTGTTTCCCTCTTTTAGGATGATTAACTGTAACACAGAGCTCAATTTCCAGACACAGACTCTTTAATAGAACTGCTAAATTAGCTGTGCAGGTATTTATACTGGAAAAATACACCTCCTTGACTTAAAATTTCTGACAACACTCTGTTACTACTCAAATAGAGAAAAGTTCTCTCAGGTCATTTTGTCATTACAAAGTGTTATCAACTGAAAAATGTGAATATAAAGAGTAGTTAGGTACTAACGAGGTATGCATTAGAGTATCCATTTTATAGGCATACTGATCCGCAGAATTAGTTTGTTGGGTAAAAGGCAACAATTTCAAAAGCTGTAGGCAAAAACTGCAAAAAAGCCCCATCCCATATATTAAAGTAGCTAAGAAAAGGAGATAGGTTAAACTCCTTCTACTGGTGCACGTGCTCTGACCTGCCACCATTTTGTCAGAGCTCAGTACCTTGACCATCAATTAAAGTCTGCAAACTGAGCACTACTGCCCACAAGTCTCCTGAGGATGTGTTTTAGTTGTCTTAAGTACATCTAACCTGAAACTCATCACAGAAACAACTTAGCCTGGCCCCACGGACTGCTGAGAGGGCAAAACTGTGTCTGTGTCTTACAGGCTGGCTGGTGGTGATGGTGCCTCCTCATCACACAGAGACAGGATTTTAGTAAAGGCAGCCTAGAAGCCAATCCTGCCCCTGAGGGTTTGTCCCCAGGTAAGATACAATGAGCTAACAGGGGCCAGCAGCACCAGCCACGCCTTCTCTGCACAGCCACTGTGGCACTAGAAGAAATTAGTTGGATTAGGTTTTGGATTAGGCTTTTAGATTTAATATATATTGTATAAAATAAAAGAATAAAATTGAAGTTAGAATTGTTCACTGAATTAGATCCTATGAGCAATGAGCAATACATTTTGGCTATCATCCAGAGTCTGTTTTAACCACAAAAGCACTTATTTGTAACCATCACTAAAACTCTCATTTGGCTTGTCTTATGAAGGCCTAGGCTAGTAATATATATTTTGTATGCCGTTGCAGTAGCTAGATGAAAAGCTAGAAGGTCCTTTCAAGAGAATTACTTAGCTTAATAACTTCTTTCTCAAGTAAACTCATCAGGAGCACTTTTTCTGATTTAGCCATGAAGCTGTATAGCACTTAAATTTGCATAAAAGAGATGTGTTTCATGTACCATCAGGCTAGGAGCATAATACAGTATTACTGACTGATAAAAATGACTGATTATCAGTATAATTTTCTTTTCTTTGACTCCTCTTGGACACAATATTTCACACAGTGTTTTTGAATTAGTTGTAAATTTCACATTGTGCTTTTGAGACTGCACATTACCATAAAACAGTCAAAATATGGATATAAGTTGGAACTTAGAATTATTAAAGTTGCACCAACAACATGAGGTGCTTCGAGTACCTCTCTTAGTCTTCCTATCTGATCAAATAGGACAAAATGTCATTTTCAAGATAGCTGTTATCAAAGACATTTCTGCGTAAATAGACCAAACCACAACTTCAACTCTACGTAGAAACTGAAGGTAGGCAGTAGAAAACAGATTCTAGCTGTGATGTCCATACCACAGTAAGTAATCTTTCTTGAGCCATGAACACATATTAGCTAAAATCTCAAATGCTTTTATATCACAGAACCACATATAAGTTGAAATTTAGGCCTGTAAGAGCCGTCCTGCAGCTCTGAGATGTGCCCTGAAATGATAACATGACACTAAGCATAGTGCAAGGTCCTGAAGGAAGATCTGGATGTAATCTTGGATATCCATTACATCTGCATGATATGGCACAAAAGCCATGGGAAACCCGTGCTCTTGTGGAGGGCAGCTGAAGAACAGGGCAGGATACTTTAGAGCCTCTAAAGTAAGAGATGATCCCTATGTTGAAGCAATCAACCCACTGTGTAGCAAACCTGGGTTTAAATGCTTATCAAATGTTAACATAAAACAAGCTAGATACTGTACTCCTCATCTCCTACTGGAAGCT
Source organism: Pomatostomus ruficeps (assembly GCA_013400735.1). Lineage (NCBI taxonomy): Eukaryota > Metazoa > Chordata > Aves > Passeriformes > Timaliidae > Pomatostomus > Pomatostomus ruficeps. Next base: position 29,239 of record VYZT01055597.1, on the reverse strand, counting down.
GTTTTCTGACTTCACACAGGAGAAGCCTACAGACTTCAAGTCTGAAATCCTGGCATCTTTAATACATTCTAGTATTTACTTCCAAATGTATTCATAGAATGCAATTATTTATCAGAATTAATTCTGCTTGAATAAAAAGCTAAAACTCCTTTGATCTTCTATAATAGAAGATTCTATTTCACTGGTCTTTCATATAGATTAATTTCATTTGATCATGTGTGCTCAGAACTTTATGTGGTATTTCAGTTTCATCACTGTCTTGTGTAAAGGCAAAAGCCGTATTTCCTTTACAATATGGAAATACATCACATGATAAACACATCACATAATTACTTCTTTCACGCATATGTTAGTAAGCAAACATTCATAGTAAAAAAATTCATGATTATCTTCTTTAATGCACATAAGTTTTGCTTTCTCCATTTTCAACTAGTAAAGTTTTTCTCCCTTTCATCATAAGTTGCTAGGTTTGCAATAGACTAAAGTGCTGAAGACCCTGACAATCGCTAGAAATAACAGAAAGCAAAAGTATAAGAAAGAAATGCCTACAATCTTAAACAGCTTATCTAAAGAAGGAAGGAAATGAAAGGGACTTTCTCTGCCTGCAGCATAGACCAAAATATACTAAAAACTATTAATCAAAATTTTAGAGTACGAGAGTAAGTTAGCAGCCACTTGAATGACTTATAGCCACGTGAACAAAGTAGCAACTTCAGGATTTATCACATTTACTTCATCTCATTAAATCAAATATTCTTTTACATGACTGAAAGTCTTTTCATTTCCTTAACACTGGCCACTAAATCCTATTTTGCAAGTGTATTGCACTCCCATAGGACTTGCTGCATTTCCTCTACCTCCCTTCCTAATGGCAATTCCACTTATTTTCTTTGAAGCAGTGGCAGGATCAGAATCCCAAAGGACCTGAGAAGTGCTTTATGTGGCACAAAAGGTCATGTCAATGTAAAAAAAATCCCTTTTAGGATCTTAGAGTTTTGGAAGTCACCTGTCCAAGTTCTTAAAGCCCGTGATGGGGATTGGATTTTCAGAAGACTTCAGTCGATAGTAGCCCAGTGAGAACACATAAGGAGTGACATAAGCCTGCCCTTCTGTACATATGTATTTGTTTCCCCAGAACAGGGTTTGAAGCACAAGCCCTTTTTCTTAGTTGTGATTCTGTTGTGATCTCATCTTGCAGATTTGTTCCATGCAGCCTACTACATTGTTTTGCCTTCCTCAGAAAACATGCACAACATATCCCAGGAGAGGATTGTAGGAGACCTCAGTGATTGCTAAAATATGTGCTTTAAAGAATTAAAATCAAGGATATGGTGACAGTATGTAGTAAAGATTGTAGTTCTAAACACACACAGAAAAATAGTGGTGTAATGACAGAGATGTACTTAATAACCTGTAGCAGGAAATGTAAAACATCAAGAAAAAAATGTCTATACTAACTTTTCTTATATTTCATATATGATCTTGTAGTTCTAATGTACCATCTAACTTAGTTTCTATATCTGATTTTTCTGTACAGCTGAGCAGATACACACCATAGTATTAAAAAGGAATAGTCTTCAATTTATTGCCTATGTTAGATTTATTTCTAAATTACCATCATAAAAGCACTCTGCTTTCTAGGCTATTCTTTTTCTGTGATTTGAATAATTTCACTTATAACTAATGGATAATAATGCACAAAAATGATCCTTTGAATCATGCACAGAACAGTGGTCATGCTGAAGACATGAAAAACTGTTGCTGTAGCATGTTTCAGCAGTGCTGCTGTTTTAATACATAGTCCCATGGACCAAAAGCATTTGTTTGTAGCAGAGTTCAGCATGTTGAAGTGGTAGGACACTGCTTGGTGCTGTCCATTACGCAGGGCACTGGTAGTATATTCTCATCCACAACAAAATTGTGTGGAATGTCAGGGACACGCTCAGGCCCGTGGGGGGTTCATCGCGGTTTTGCTCTCTAACCACACACACCTTAGCCACATACAACACCCTCCTGTGAAAATTATCATTTTACCCAACTGAACCCAGTTTTTAATCAAAACCAAATTTTTTCCAGCCACATAAATAGAAGAACTCAGTTTGAAAACCCTGTCCTAGAAGCAAAAAGGAAGCTACAGCAGCATAACATGCCCAACGCAGAACTTGGAACAAAGCCTATGCAGGCCCAAGGTTTCCGAGGTACAGTACCATGTCAGCTATCTTAGTTAACATGAAATATCCTGCTCTCCTGTTTATGTGACAATGATTTTGTCATTAAAAGAGTAGTGTTGCCAATTCTCAAAATGTTATCACCTATACCTTAGCAATGTTCTCCCTTAAATGTCCGAAATCCAATAGTTGCATGACTCATGAGCCAACTAAAACCTTCAGTGGTGCAAAGAAAAAACCAGAAAAGTTGAATCTAGCATTTCCTTAAGGCTGAGAAATTGAGACCACAATAAGACTCCCAAAGTAATTTTCTAAATAAAATCATAAATTCTGTTCCTGGGAATGTATGATTCTCTCTTGAGCACCCGAGGTTGGCAACACTGAAATACTTAATTGTACTTTCTCTAAATTACTCTTAATTGATGTTTGGTATGTTTCTAAGCTAGCTCATCTAGGAAGCATCAATTAAGCTAGAAGCCTCAAGCACAGTATTATAGGAGTTTACAAGAATGTAGCCACTTGGTAACATAAAAATTAATGTGCTCAAAATGAGCTGTATAAGCAGCAAACGGTACTGGTACAGATAAATAAAGCTTAATGTAAGGTTATAGTCAGAGAATGAGGCTTGTTCTCCTTTGTACCAGTAGAAAGCTCCTCATCAACCTTACCTAGACCCAAATTTGCCCGCCTGCGCCTCATGCCCAGGAGGTCCCGCAGCGTGAGCGACCTGTCGCAGAGCCGGCGTGACCCCGCCGGGGCGCGGGGGCTGTACGGTACGTCCCGCTGCCTGCCGGCCCCACGCCCGAGCAGCTGGGGTCACAACCTCCGCACCTGCCCAACCCTCCCTCACCGAGCACAGCACAGGGGAGAGGCACGGGGAGCCCCCAGCACCCACACCACACGCCAGGACACGCGGACAGGACATGAAGCTTCCACAGCAGTCATGTGTGTCACTTGTTGGATGCCTAAATCCTGTGTGTTTGGAGAGAAAAGCTCACCTGATATTTACCTCTTCTTGGTAACAAATGGAATGAGATATTCACAGGGGATATTTTCCTCATTGCGGTCGGGAGGGAAATTATGCAGTATCTATTACTTTGTAGACAAAGCTGAATTTATAGGTTAGGAAAGAGGTTTTTAAATTACCTCACAGATCATTTTTATTGTTGTAATTATTTTAGCTACACAATATCCACTTCTAAATGGATTTCTAATATCAAAGGATATTTATATCTCTTCATTTATGGCTGATCTGCCATAGATAAGAAATATGTTTTAAGCTTTGAATTAGTACAAGAACTCACAAATATTTTTCCTGGAATGCCTGCACTTTTTATTTTCGTGCCTTTGATACACTGTCACATGGTGTCAGACAGTATTGTTATCTGCTGTCCCTGCTGTGTTGTGACTAGATCAGAACTTTTGTCTTTCTTGTTTGTGTTGACTGATGTAGAAAAACCACTCTTCACCCGTGATGCATCACAGCTGAAGGGGACTTTCCTCAGCACAACTCTTAAGAAAAGCAACATGGGTTTTGGATTTACCATCATCGGTGGGGACGAGCCGGATGAGTTTCTCCAGGTGAAGAGTGTAATTCCTGATGGGCCTGCAGCACAAGATGGGAAAATGGAAACAGGTAATAGTGAAGGTTCCTCTGTTCTTTTATACTAGAAATAGAATGAGAAATTGCTCACTCTCTCCATGAATACATACATTTTTCATATGATTTTCAGTGTTAATATGTAGAAAAGGTAAGTTTTTTGGTAAAACTTTCTTGTAATTTTTCTTTCTAATAAATGCCAAATAGCTTATTTTTCCCATTTCACAGTATTTTAAGGGAGAAAAGATCTCTCCATTTTCCTACATAAAAATGGGATATGGTTTGTAGGCTGTTTACTTAAGGGACGTCTGCATGGAAAGAAAAGAGAGAGAGATACTACTAAGTGCAAATTTATTTCTTTAGAAAGGATGGTTTTGCAAAATAATCAGTTGAGTCTGATCCAATACTGTTCTCATTAGAACCATCATAACAAGAGTTTTCAGTGTGGCATATGGACACATAGGCATTTGTGTCCTATTAATAAAGAATCTGTGAAAACTCATGAAATAAAAGAAACTTCCTCTGAAGAGATTTAAAGCTGTTCTGAAGATCTGAACCACCACTGCAAACATTTTTGTGTTCACAGATTGATAAAGATTGCAAACCACTGTCTGAAAGGTCACATCAGGTCTCTATACGGATGAAACTCTTTTGGAGGAAGATGAATTCAGTTTCCAATAAGCTGTCATCTTCTTTAGGAAAAGACAGAGAATAATAGAATAATTTCAGTTGGCAGGGACCTTCAACCACTAACCCCATACTTAAAACAAGGCTAACTTTTTGACTGGATCGGGTTTCGAAAGGTCTTGAGAAAATTTCATAAGACCCAGATTCCGCAGCCTCTGTGGACTCGTGTCCCAGTGTTTCACCACTCTCATGGTGAAGATTTCTGCTCAGAAGTTGTGGATGCCCCATCCGTGGAAGTGTTGAAGGCCAGGTTGGATAGGGCCCTGAGCACCTGGTCTAGTGGGTGGCAAGGGAAGTAGATGATCTTGCAAGTCCCTTTCAGCACAAACCATTCTATTGGTCTTTGATTTTTGTTCTTTAGGTCCAGCTGGGCTTTCCACAGGTACAGCTGGTCACAGGGGACTGCAGTCCTGTGTTCCTGTGTTTGTGCAGCCCTGTCATTCTGTACCATCTCTCCCCAGCAGTCCTTGTTCCTCAGATAATAAATCAAGCTGCACATTGATTATGGGACATGTGCATAATTTATCCTTCCATTTCTCACCAAGACATTGTAATAAAGAAATTCTGGTTTGGGATTTTTGTTGCCGCTGGAGAAAAACAAGTTCATGGTGACCAGAGTCACTGTGAACATAATTTTCTAAACTCTGATAAATGATCAATGTGGATGGACCACAGCAGCAGAGAAGGATCCTTTTAGTGTGTTACAGTACAGGGAGCAGCCACAGAAGCACACACAGGCACAAATGATGCAAGCGTAATAGTCCATAGTGATTTTTCTGGAAATTTCATTCCATCCTTCTTTTATTGTAGTCATATTCATATGTCAGAATAAATCACCCTGGAATCTAGTTTATTTTGCAGGACTCTCTAGGACTCCACAAGTAGGAAGTGTGAAGGTTGTGAAAAGAATTATTTAAAAAGAAAAACAAAAACAAAACTACAATTTGCTTCAAATCTAACATGATATCCAGCATGATGTTTCTAATGCCAAATAGATAAACAGAAAATTTGTATGAAGAAGTAAAATGTAAGAAAGAAGTGGAATATAGACTTTTGGCATCAATTTTATAAAAAAAGATTATTCTAACAGCTTTTTAATTCTCTGTTCTTGTTGCCATTTTAACTTAATGCAATTTAGTTCCCAAAGGCAAAATTTATTAAATGAGCTGATTAAGTGAACAAAGGATACAACAGACTTCCTGAAGTTCAGAAGATTTCAGTGACATAAACTTCATTTTTCCCTAATATTTTCATACTATCTAATACCTGGCATGAGAGCTTTTCCTGGTTTGTCATGGTTTAGCATTTTCAGATGCAGCATTCAAATAGAGTTACTTGCCAATCCCTCTGCAGTGTGGGCTGGTTATTAGTGAACATGGTCATGTGGAATTCTTTTCTCTGGAAAATAGGGTATCCTTGCCACTTACTTGAATTTTTATGCTGAAATTGAATACAGGTTTCATAATACTGTTGATGGTCATTATTGTAGTCATGAATTGTGATGAGAACATGTAGGAAAAATGTGCTTTAAAAGGCATAGAAATAGCATGGTTTTTTTCCTCAGGTAATTAATTCAACTACATTAGGAATGCAAAACAGAAATGTACATTCAAATATATAATCACTCTAAAATTGTGTGACCCCAAAACATACAAAATGAGATCTCAGAACAAATCTTGGCCTCAAATGTCTTCATTTTAAGAAGAGTGACAGATTCTGATGTAAAGTAATTAGAGAATCTCGGACTAATGATTATGGTATCGAACATGGTTTCTATGCATAATTCCTAAATATGGTAATGGTAAACTGGAAAAATATATTTAAGGTCAGAATGTTTTTAAAAGCACTGTTCAATAAAGTGCTTGTATTTCCTGATATCAAATCCTTTTTAGATTTCCTTAAGTTGGATTTCTCTCCCTATTCAGCTATTTTACAATCTCATCAACTGAAGATATGAAAGTCTCCCAGGTTCCATCAATAGCTTTTTGTCCATAGAGCTATTAAAATATTATGTTTGAAAACTACTTGAAATTACATGTTTCTTTTTGTTTGTTAGGTAGGCATCACTGGATAATGAATAGAGCTTTTAAAATAGATTTTCTTTATTCTTTTGATAAAAGTTGTGTGTTGTTTTTCAATTTATGTGCACTCCCAATGTGATCAGAGTCATGGGAAGCTTTGATTAATGATCAAAACATTGTATTGTGGCAGTAGGGCATCACAGTAGAAATTCTGAAGGCAGTGATAATGATCTATGATGCAACCTGAGTGTAAGGGATAACCACAGGCACTGGTGCTCCCAGCTCTAATGTGATTCTGGACCGTGTTCCTTGCAAGGTTGATACTATTTTTTGGCCAAGTGGTTATCAAAATCTTCATGCTTCAGACCTGCATCAGATTTGAGGGGAAAAGGAAGGAAAGGCACCATCCCTTTTATCTTACCTAATCTTTGGCCACGGGCTGAAGACACTGAAGCTATACTTCAAGGTAATTGTTAAAGAAACAAGCTCATAGAAAACTACCATCGTAACCTTGGTTTATTTCTCCAGTCAAAATCTAATATAGGGGTCAGATACAAATGCTATTCAAAGAGTGAGTCTGTATAAGACATTGTCACCCTTTAATATGGTCATAACAAAGTAGTTTGACCTGCAGGTTTCAAAATGGAACAATTTTGGATTTCATCCTTTGGAACACAGAATCATAGAGCCATGGAATGGTGTGTCTTGGAAAGGGCCTTCAAGATCATCCAGTCCCATCTCCCATACCAGAAATAGGTGCTGCACCTTCCCCTAAACCAGGTGGAACTCCGGCACGTGACCACACAGCTTGGTGTCGTTGGCAAGCTTGTTGAGAGTACACTCAATCCCTGTGTCCAAGTGACCAATAAAGCTGTTAAATGGTGCCTGTCCCAGTACTGACCCCTTAGGAACGCTGCTGAAAGCCTGGAAGCCACTGGGAGCACAGAAGCAGCTGCCCGACGGTGACTTGGCATTGCTGTGCAACAAAGCAATGAGGCAAACCGAGTGCACTGGGATGCAACAAGAAATATCTGAGGCGTTGTCAATCTGTCAGCACCACTTGGTGCCCGGTGCTGGGCACTAAGAGGTATTTATATTTGTCCTAGACCCACAATAAACCTCACAAGCAGACTCGGAGGAACCACATCTCAGTGGAGGAGTCAAAACCAACCAAAATTACATTCCTGATCCCATTTGCCAGATGTTTCAGAATTCGTAGGGGCTATTATGCCCTCATGTAAATCTAGCATCTGTGTGCTAATGGCTGTTAATAATCCTGAAAATGCCTTTCTAGGACATGTTTTAGCATTTGGAGCTCAATCAAGCTGCTGGAAATGAACATTACACCCCACAGCATCTCTGTCTACTTCAGGACAGCCTGGGAGCTGATGGCACATTCTTTTCTGGGAGGTTACATTGCTTTGTCTTATCTGAAGTCTTGTGCAGCTGATAGAAAACTGTATTTAAGAGACCCCTGCATTCCACTAAAATGCTGAGTTGAACATCACTGGTAAAAGACTGCATCTACATGAAAAGATTTTTATACAGTGAGTGATTTTGACTGACTGCTGTTCTAAGGCAAACAAAGATTTAGGCCTGCGGCTGAGTCAGATGAAAGCTCAAGCTGCAAAGGCAAAAACTCTCCTACAATTCTCAAGGTTATTCAATGGAGTGGATAAACTGAAACATTCCCACGTAATCAAGCTCGGGGAAAGATTCTCACTCTCCGCATTTCAACAAGCTCCGTTTCCTTTGGTGAAAGTTTCCAGGAAACAGCTCAAAGACATGGTGCACAAGTGGTTCTTGGAGTCTGCTGAGGACCCTTCTGACTGATGAATATCTTTGGTCATTACAGGTTGAACTTTGCAGAAACATAAATCTGTGGTGAAATGTCATAGCTCAACAATGTGAATCAAGAAAAGGGAAACATATTCTTTTATGTCATCTGCCAAGCATACACTTGGCCAGCTTTAAGATGTTAAATCATCTGTAAACAATGCAGGCTTGGGCTTTTTTAGATGTTCTCTTAGGAACAGTAGTTTTTCTATATCAGTTGATCTATTCCAGAGATAGAAATTCATAAATTAAAGATAAGGTTCAGCTAACAGATATACTTGTCTACAATACAGATGTCTACACCTACCATATACGCAGACATCTATTACTTTTGTATGACTGTAACAGGATGAAGCCTAGAGACAAAAGCTGGAGATTGGTCCCACATCTACTACTCAGAATTCCTCTGCACCTTAGAGATCTCCAAAGGGAATGAGCTGTTAGAAATGCTGGAAGGAGCGACCCATGGCCTTGCTACTGTCCATGGACCTACCATCAAGGCACATAATAATCTTCTGCATATGATGAATTTTTCAAGAAGCTGAGGTTACTTTAAATGTAAGCAAATTGGAGAAAACATGCTTGCTGATCTACAAAGTCGTAAATGGTGTTATTTAAGTGAATAAGAGCAAACCCAAAGCCATTATCAGGTGCTTGACCCTACAATGTCACTACGCTTAGGGAATAATTATCTAGTTTCATTAATGCATATTTTTTCACAGTAAGGCTAATATCTTACAACCTCTGTAAAAAGTGGAGTACTCAAAACAGAAGGAATTTGGGGTATCTGCAAAAGGATGCATTTTTTCAAGTTCAAACAGATCCTTAATTCTGTTCCCTGTTTATCGATTGTCAGATCATGTGAACAAACCATCATCTCACCTAATGGGAGATCAGCTGAGATGCAAGATGTCTAGTTTGAGCAACAGAAAAGCTGAACTATGTATGCCCAAAGAACGCCTTCAATCCAAAGAAGCAAATATGTTAAAATCTACGTTTTGGCAGTCATCTGGAGATGTTAATACTGTCAGAGTATCATGACCACACACCACAGTACCTATATTCTGCTTCAAACAGGTCATGTTTTTCTGACATGCTATCAGTCAAAACCCAGCTGATAATCTTCTCTTTTACAACATTCCCTTCCCTTGGTAGCCAACTGTTTACCACAGTTGCCATCTCAGGAGGTGCACTGACCAGGAGGTGGTCACACATTCGTGTAGGTCTTGATTTCCACAGTAGCGGAGGCTGGCTGAAATTTGGTTATCTCACCTGCCTGACACTTCCTCATCCAGTGGCTCCAGCAAAAGTGGCCTTCCAAAGTTAGGGCATGATGTTAGGAATGTGAGAAGCTGTGCTCCTGGTTGGACTGCTGAGGAAGGACTGTCTTTTCATTGCTTTTATGCCTCTCCAGGCTAAAACACTCCTTTAGTATACACCAAGGCCTCATCAAGTACCAGTCTTGCAGCTGCAAGCTGATGCCAGGTGAGGCAGGACTGTGAGAGCGGAGCAGCACAAATAAACCCAGCTTGTATTATCAGCTTCCCTTACTACCCCTGCTTTATTTGGAACCTAGGATGTTTCATCTGGTGTTTTAGTCTAGCTGAGACTGCACATCTCCCTCTTATGTCTCCATATGTTGCTAGTCATCCCATGGAGCTCAGAGAAAGAAAATTGTTTGGAAAGTAACTAACAGCAATAACAAAAATTACTTCAGGCATTGGGGAGAGCAATTTCTCCCACCCACATTAGGCCAGTTGGTGTGAATTTGTGTTATGTTTACTGCTTGTGCTCCAGCATCCTCCAGGCAGATGATGAAATGGTGCAAAGCACAGCAGTAGCACTATATTTGCATCAGGTACAACTAAAACCTACAGCTCCTTCCACCAGTGGTGCTGGTTACATTTTCTTTTTTGTGAGACATACGAAGAGTAGCTATTTGTTAAAACCTCAGCCTGGTTTTTCAGTACCAGTCTGCTTTCCTTTCACAAGTTAATTTGGCTTTTCAAGTCAAGGAGACTGTGAGGGCCTGGAACCACAACGTGAGTGCTGAGGTCTTTACACCAGATATGAGGACAGAGTTAATAGATGCCCAGCTAGTTCATAGCTGAGACAAATGGATATAACCTTTTTTTTTTTCTTTTTGCAGCACACAGCATCCCATTTAATTTAATCCTCTTTATATTTCTCACCATAAAAACTTTAACATCATATAACGAGTTCTAAATATGTTCAAGAGGTGTAGAGTTAAAATTAACCCTATTTTAACAATCTATCAGTATTGTTGATCCTCACAATTTTATCCTGAGTGTCTATGTAACCAGAATTATTTAAAGCAAAATTCTTAATTTTTTTGGTTGTTGTTTAAAGGAGACTAAATGTGAATCTTAGCTTGTTTTACAGGATAAGTCTTCTATTCCCCTGTTGCAGAGGAAAGTGCTGAAGTATGACCACATTATATTTAAGGGGTTTCTCTAATGAAGCAAAGAAAAAAATGCTGGTTTCATTATTTATTTGGTGTCATATATAGAGACTCACTTTAGCTGGGGAAAGGGATATGACTTGTGGTTTTAAATGTGTGATGGTGACAGTAAAACTAATACTCGTGTCTTAAGAATATTAATAGTAATTAAGAGATTGTTTTTCAATACCCCTTTCTTTCATATTTTAAGGCAGGCAATTCATTGAGCTCTGCATATAAATAGAAAGACCTGGAGATAGTACTCGGGTTGCTAGAAATTTTTGGTACTTGTGCTACTTTTTGCTAAGATTAATTGTCCATTATATTTTTTATATTTCTTTGGTTTTCAGATAACTTGGTAGAGTGGTCACAGTAATATCTGTAAATTTCTTCTTATGTTAACCAAAGGACTAGGAAAGGTGTCTCCTTTTGTCACAAAGTTACTGAATTTTATTCTTCATGAGGTTCTTATTTTATTGTTTTCTTCATATTTTCCTTCCTTTGATACTCACTATATTGCGAGGTACTCATTGAATGGTAACCAGGACAGAGATGAGCCTAAAAAAAGAGATGATTCTAAAAAAAGAATCCATATTTTGTATACCCCACACTATTACTGTCTACATCTGAGGTCTTTGTGTGCACCTTGTCAGATTTTTCAGTTGGTTGGTGTGATATTCAATATCCTTGTGTTGTCTCTGAGTTGCAAAAAATCTATGTGTTCCAACCTGTTCTGCCTGATATGGAGTTAGAGCTTGAGTCTGTGCTGCCTCTCTGAGCTACTGAGCATTTGTTAAGTACTGCCTACAAACAGACATTCCTCGAGCTATGAAGAGAGCTTTTGATTCTTTTTAGCCTTGTCATTTGTCTGTTCCCTTGAAGTCTTCAATTACAATTATTTATGCAAACTGAATGTGCAATTGTAGCAGAGCATCTAAGCTGAAATTCAAAATGTTTCTGAAAATGGATGGTGTGTTGTTTAAGTCACAGGAACAATTAAAGAAAATTCTTAGGAACTTCTTGTCTCCACCTCAGCTGCTGTCTCACTTCCTGAGATGATTCTGGGCTTGCATTATTAGTACAAATGGAACTCAGTGGTCTCTGACACCATGTCTTGGCGTTTAGCCTTAAAGTCTGCCATAATGTAGAAATTTTTGGAATCTTCTATCTCAAGTTTTAGGCTTAGGACCTTAACTTGAGGTGGTTCAAAGCAGGATACCAAGGAAGATAGATCCCCAAGAAGGGTGGTAATAGGGGGGGAAAAGGTTTCCTCCCGGAGGTACCAATACGTGGGGGAGTTGCATAAACACAGGTGTCCAGTGCCATTAAAAGTTCCAGGGATCCCACCTAGCCTCCTCCTGCCTTCCCAGGCAGCACTCTCTTGTAAATCTTGTGTGGTATCTGCAAGTCACATACAAGTATCTCAAATGCCAAAGGCTTTTGCAAATGCCATTAGACACCTGCTTAGACAACCTCATTCCTCCTTCAACAAGGAGTGTGTTAGTAGACTCCTCTGGTTTTCCTTATCATCTACTAGAGCAAGCAGGGATTGATTAATTACTGTAATAAAAATAATTTCTGCAATTTTAAGGATATTTGTTTCTCCTAGCCTAATTGAAAACTCACATTTGTGGTTTTATGAATACTTAAAAGAAGCAACAAAAACCCTTTTAAAATTAATAGGCTTAATTCTCTCTCATCTAACTATTCAAACAACAACATTACAAGAAGTCTGATGATTGAGTTCAACCATCCTCTGGGGATTATAAATTCATTTTCATCTCCAGCACTTACAATATTTTGCTTTATATATTATTGGTACCCATAAAGAATATGACAGTATTAGGATTGAATATTATATGTAACTTGTTATGTTTCCTATGATAACTTTTCTTCAAAAGTCATTTTGAAGTGAGTCACTCATTTTTTTCAAGTCCACATATTACGCAGAAATGCAGGAGGAATCTGAAAAGAACACCAGACTCATTTTGCTTTGATAAAATTCGAATTTATACCCAGGCGACAACTCATAATACTCATGGTTTATGGCACTTACTTAATTTTGAAAGAAATTCACATGTCTTGACACTATATTTGATCTACGTTTATCAGTCCCAAGAATGATGATGTGTGCTTGCTACTTGAAACAGTAAAATGCTGGACATGTAAACAGGTGAATTTCTGGGTTACCTAAGATTATGTGCCACATAATCTTCTGCAGGAGAGAGTATATGAGCTGGTCTGCTTTTATGTCGCAAGGTTTTTCTAATGTTTAAGCCATTAGAGCAAGTCTTCCAGCACCAACTATATAAAGCTGGAGATATTTGATTAGAGATGGCTGAGGTCTGAACACATCCAGCCAGGCCAGGTCCCACATGTACAGCATTTACTGTCTTTTATCCAGCTGTTTTTGCCTTTGACCAGCTTCTCCCTGGTTTTAGTTTAACCCAGATACCAACTGTGAAGTAATTTAATGGGAAGAGAGGGCATAATGGAAATATGACCTATGATAATATAAAAATCCTGTCTCTTGTGGACACATGCAACACAAACCATAAACACAAGGCATACACACCCTGTTTAACCTAAGCCACCAGCCTCAGTCTCTTATAAAAAGAGTAAATGGAGACGTTCTGGTGCTCAAAGGTGCTATATCTTTAGAAGAAAATGAGATCCTACAGAAATCAAGAAATATGGTAAAGTAAAATGTGAAAGAGTAAAGGTGAAAAAGCAAAGAGACTATTTGGACACAAATTATTCAAGTATGTGCAGTCTCACATTCAAGTCTATTAATTCAAGGTCTGACTCGGTGGAAAAAATGGCCACAAAGACAAAAAGCATGGACAAGGATACTAAAACAATGTTATACCTATTTCAGTATGCAAAATACAAAGGCAGAAGAAATGTTAAATTCTTTATTCTGTCCACTATCACATCCTAATACACCTTTATCCAATTTAGTGTTCTTGTTGTCATAAACACTTGTTTTCTGTATGACAGGTTCTAGGAAGCCCATAAATTCATTTTCCAATCTGAATTTCATCATACAAAATCTGCTGATTGTTCTACAAGGACATTTAACATAGACCAGAAGATGATAAATCTATTGTCATAATCCTCACATTTATTAGGACAGTTTTTGTAAGTTTTGCAAGTTGCCTCTTGACTAAGCAGTGTACACTGAACTCAGTGGCTACCAGAAATGCTGCAGTTGTAGAAATTACTTTTCTTCTGTCAAATGTAATTGTCATCTATCTCACATGATTTGGCTTTTTGTATGAACAGACAAAAATATACATTGAAAATAATACTCACCATCTTCTCATGTATTTTTTCATTCAATAAATAATGACATTTTGTTTCTTAAGAAGAATGATCTATAAGGTCAGAAAGAGGTTCCCATTATATTAAGAGATGACAGGGAAAATGAGAATTTCATATTGCATGATGAAAATAATCTAGAACTGTACTGTTCAATACCATCAGCCATGCCACGTTTGATTTTCTTTTGTTTTGGCATATAAGGTTTTATTATACCATTCAATTATCAAAACAAAAAGTAAATATTTAGCTGAATTTCAGATTTTTATTTCATTTTATATTAAAAATAAATAGATTAAGAATGCATATTCACCTCTGCCTCCACATTTGTGCAATCAAATACAATCTGAATCTATATAAAATTCTGAAGAGTTAAGAAATTCAGCTCATTTTTTGCTTTTAACAATTCTTGAGAATAAATCGTAAACTCTTTGAGAATTTAAGAATAACTTAGGTACTCAATATTAAGATACAATTTTAAAATAAATTAAATAATGAATTTTAAGATACAATTTCTTCTGTATATTTAGAATGGGGAATATCTTTCTTGACAGTTAGCAAATATATTTTGCTTGAACAAATTAGTTTACATCTATTTACCTGAATTTCCCCATCCAAAAGGAGAAATAGTCATTTTAGTACTTAGTGAAGTCCAATAATTATTGAAGTTAGCAACTCCCATCATAACTGCTAAAAATGTAAGTGAAGAGAAGTCTAATGGAGTTCTGCTTAAGATAGTAAGGCCAAATACTAAGTCCAGTTGTGCAGTGTATATTAAAAGAGAAATCTGTGCTCTATCATACCATGGATCATATGCATATCATATCATGGATCAATATTTTTGTCAGTGCTCTGAGTTTTATCATTTGATGCATGGCATGAAGTAAAGCTATCCAGAGTTGTGTTGGAGATGACAAAACATTTCCAGGTATATAAATCATATTTAAGGAGCTTTGCAAACCTTTAACTAATGGGGAGTTACAGAGACATTTGAGGCAATTGTACCAGAAGTTCACTTCTAAAGCATCTTTCACTGTCTGTCGCCGGAATCAGGATATTAGCACAGATGCACCTCTCATCTGACCCTGTTTAGCTGCTCACATGGCCTTTGTAAGAAGAGCAAAGTTTATTCCAGCACTTATGCAACTGCCTCTTTGTAATTGATGATTCTGACATTTAAAAAACGGCTTGTTTGTTTAAAGACCTGTAATGGAAATTTCTTGATGATACAAGGAGCGCTTTTCCGACCAGGAGGCAGGCATGAAGTGAATCCTGATGGAAAGTGAGAAGCCCCTGGAAAAATTCTTCCAGCCTTTTCTCTCTCTGCCCCACAAAGCTTTTCTCCCCTCCAGCAGTTGCATAAGTGTGATGTTGTCTCTGAGTCAGTGGATGGAGGTGGAGCTCGAGGTGCCCTCTGCTCCCGAATGCTCTGTGTGTGCAGCAGCAGGAGCTGCCTGGGCACCACTGGCTCCTCCTCAGCTCCTCCTTCCGCAGGTGCCAGCGAGAAGTGATGCACAGTGATGGAGTCAGGGTGCCCTAAACTCTGCTCTGCTATCATGCCCAGACAAGTCAGGATTGTGTACAGGAGCTTACACAAGTTCTTGGTGTCTGGAGCTTCGGTGTTTTGCCAGGTCTCGGCTATCAGCCTCAGGGGGTGACTGGCTGGTGGAGGGGGGAGAAGAGGGTCCAATCTCCAGTGTCTGGGTGCAAAACAGGGAGAAAACTGGACTGGGAGATGCTGGAGCTGCAGATGAGATAATTTGTTTTTGTTCTGCAGGGAGGCAGGGAGAAAAGACAGTAATTTTATGCTAGAAATGGCTGGAGAGTGGGTGTTTCTATGCATGTGTGAGTGTGTAGGAGGCAGGAGGGGGAGGGAAAGGTACTAAGGAAAAGAAGAAAGAAGCTCAGCAAGAAAGGTCTGAGAGCAGTGATGTGAGTACAGATCTTTTAAACACTGGCAGTTTCACTCCTTTTGATGTATTGCTTTCTTCAGCTCCAAATGGAAGTAAATTAGAATTCCTTTTATTAAACTAATCTCTTCTGCATTAAAATCAGCATCATTGTATGCAGCATTTACTGAGACTTTCTTTGCCATACTGAGCATCACCTGTAGTACTGCTGGGGAGAAGTCAGATAATATTGGACACCCTTTCTGGATAGGTGTCCCTTGAGAATTTATTCATAGGCTAAAAGTCAGTCATGAAGCATGTTGGATTATGTTGCTCTTCTGTTATTTGTGATCTCTTCTATTCTACCTTTACATAAGCAAAATAGCAAGTCTTAATAAGCAAAGGCTATCAGCAGTTCGTGACTATTGGCCTGAAATCACGCCTTTGAATCCTGCAGACCCATCAGTTCTGAAGAAGCTGTCAGAGCTAAGCCTGTAACATCATGAAGAGCTGAAAGAGCACAGAAAAAAAAATGGTTGTTTTGGACAGGGGCAATTCAAAAAAGGCAGCAGTAAGGAGTGGGAAACTGGAAAATGAGGAAGTTGAGTTAATGATTGAAAGGGGGCAGTGGAGAAACATGGAGTGAAAGACACACTAGATGTGTGGGGCAGCATTAATCATTCCCCCATCCCTAGCATATTACCAATGTTATTCTCCTGATACGGGGCAGAGCCTCTGCCAGCACTTTTGGTACTCGCTCGTTGGAGTCTGGTTGGCTTTCTTCTGCTGAGACCTGCACAAAAGTTCCTGTGCCACACAGCGGCCTGGAGTGCTCAGACAGGTTTTCCTCAGGCAACTTAAGAGGAAGACATCCAGCCACAGCAAAGACACTGCCTCCTGTCAGACCTTGTCACTGGCACAAGAAACCACACATGGATTTAACCTTGTTTGTTTGACAAGTGGAATTGAGGGTGGATCCCTCTGCCAAATTCCACAGGAAATTCATGCAACACTGCAGTGCTACACATGGTCTGAAAATATTGATCACATTTATGAGTTTATACTTCTAATATCACTTTAGAAGGTTGTTTTATTTTAGTGGGGGGGAGTTGTTCTAACACAGGTAGGAGAAATCAAAAACACTCATATCATCTCTGGTCATTTTCCAGACAGGTCACAATGGCAGCATCATTACTCAGAGTTCAAAAAAACTTCCCTTTTTTAGTACATTTTTTTTTTAATCTCTTTAGTCTGTCTTGTTCCAATTATTTTCTGTGTATCAGACAAGAGTATATTTTTTTAGGCCAAACTTGATTGCATCAAAAGAAAATGCCGTTGACTATTATATAAGAGATTCAAGTGTTTCTAGCATAGTTGGAAAAGTAGTTCTGAATTGTTTGGGGAAATAGGGATAGTTAGAAGAATTGTACTTTAGCAATTGTTTATGTCAAAAATTCTTGTCCAGCCAAGGTGCTGAGCAGATGGATTTTTATTTTAAACTGTGCAGTGTTGTAAATACTATCAGTAGTCTGTTCAGTTCTGAAAGCAGGATTGTGATACTTTATTCATTTAATTTGCTACAAGAATAATTAATTATCTTTGCTAGGGCGTAACACTTGTAATTTCAAGTCAACTGGAAATAATATTTTTCAAAAAATGTTGGGCAATATTAAAAAAAATTCAAATTTAAAATATTATGAGCTTAAGAACATTCAGTGAAAACCACAAAATCATAATGTTTCTAATTTTTAGAGAGTTTTTTAATTTAACTATTCCAGAAAAATTGCCACAGACTGAGAAAATCTTCTACCTAACCCCAGGTGTGATCAGCCTGGTCCCAGGGATATAGGATTTCATCTTTTCCTCATAAAAATATATCCACACTTAGATCTTAGTCTCATTTTGCATGTGCATGTCAGAATCAGGAGCTGATTCTTCTCCAGTTCTGTGTTGAACATGCTTTGCCATGGGCTAACAGAAAAAGCCAGGCTTATCCTGCTTTGGGTCTCCAGCTAAGTTGTGCAGGAGTGGCAGTGGCCCTGGCAAGCTACATCAGGCTGGCTCGTGCTCTCTCTCTCCCTTTCCCTCTCCTTCTCTCTGTCTCCCTCTCTCTCTCCCATAACTGGAAAACAGAGCTGTGGGAAACAGCCAGGCCAAGTATGTGAAAAAGGAGGGACTAGAACAAAGAACCTATAGCAAAGAATAAAATATAAAGTGTGATCTCAATAAAGATCGTATCAAAATCTGTTTGCACAATGCAAATGCAATCATGACAATGTAGACAACCTTTAATCTATCATTTTCCAAAAGATTACCCTCAAATCTGGAGTGTATAATAGAAATCATAAAAGACATTTGAAACAATCTCTGTAAGAGTCAAGACTGGAAGGAGAAAGTCAGTGTGTTTGGTCAGTTTCTGACAGCATTCCCGTGGCAATGCAAGCAGCCCTGTTCAGTTGACAAGCAAAGTGATGCATAATACCTGTAACAGTATATTTGCATCCACTGCAACAGACTGCAGCAAGGTTTTTACTCTTTCTTACAGTGGCAACAAGTTCTTCTCCCAAATATTAGAAATTACATGAGATATGACTCTTTTGTGACCTCTGTTTCCATCCTGCAATAGCAGTGTTTAGGGATAGGCTAAATATCAAACTTACTCCTTCAGAGTAATTTAAATTTCTCATTCACTATAGCCTTACTATTTTATTGCTATTAGTGATGAAGTTAGATATTCTTTTATATCTTGTTTTATCTATAAAAGAAAAAATCACATTAAATTCATATAATTTTCATTCCTTTCATTTCTTTGCGTTTCAGTCAATTTGATGCAATAGTATTATTCTTCCATTAGATGAAGGCACACCTCGTATTTTTGTGTTTGAATTAGGCAGGGCATCTGTCTTTTCATTTGGCAGAGCGAGAGTTTTGACAAAATTGCAGAATGCTCATATAACTAATTTCTCTTTTAATGGCAGTTTTTAATCTCTTTCACATCTTGTTGGTATCTAAGCACATCTGGGTCTTACTTAGGTATTCAAAATCCTTGTTATGCCTCAAGAGCATTCTTCCCAAATGGATTCTGTTTGTGCAAGTGAAAAAGAAGAATATATTATCATTCATCTTAAACAGTCTTGCTTTTGCTGATTCCCTTTAACTACACAAAAATAACCATAGAGACAACTACTCATTCTACTTTTCATGGTTGGGGCGAGGGCAGTAGTCCTTCGATAGAAGAAATGTAGAGAGTGGGTAAGAGAGAGCTGAGAAAATACTTAATTCTAACCCAAAGCCAAACCTGCATAGACTTCAGTGGAACAGAAGTACATCTGCTATGTGCAAACAGTTCTTCCCGGTGCACGCAGAAGGCTTGCAATTGGACCTGAATCTCATCTTTGATATTACTCATTTTAATTATGGTTTTTTTGAATGACAGGACAAAGCCATTAACAGGTATGGGGAGCACACTTTTTGTAAGATTATCTTTGGGCTGGCAAGGGCTGTGCAAATACAGAAATGCCTTTCGGCTTTCTTGGCCAGCATGCGGGACAGTAGGCACTGATATCAGAGGGATTTGTCTCACAATTTCTTCACATCATTATACTTCTCCTTCCATTGCTGCCAGTATTTGTTTTTTCTCTATTTCCATGTCACTTAATTGACATTATGAGGTCCACTCTTCCCTTGTGCTAGGCTGGCTTTGAGGCTTCTTTGGTGCTGTGGGGCTTTTTCTGATAGCAGCAGCCTGAAACTGGACATGGGGGCAGATGCTCTCTGCTCTGTCAGGGCGAAGGTTGTCCTGTGCCTTCAAGCCCAAGTGAACACAACTGGAAGAAAATGTGCCACCTCTGCTTATCAGAAGCTCTGCACCAGAGAAACAGCTATGACTGCTGCTCTATAAATTCTAAATTGCCTCAGAATCCAAAACATGCTCTCCAGTTTTTAGACTAGATGGACCACTTATTCTCCTTCTAAATCAGTACTGTTTGTGAAGCTAGCTGAAGATATATGAATAAGTGTGAAAATATGCATACTTCTGTTTTCCAAAAGTACCTTTTAGATGAGTTTTACTAGGTGGAACAGCATTTCGTTTGCAGCTTATTGCAATAAATCTGGGAGGACAGTGAAGTCAGAGAACAAAAATATGGTCACTGCTAATATCAAAGTTACTGTCCTCTCTTTTTATGGTGTCTGTCACATAGCAAATAAGCACACTGAGAAGCATTCACTCTAGTTATCCCTAGCATATTGAATAATTCGTAGGAGTAGTGGTAGAAATTGTGCTACAGGGACATTTACAACATGGTATCAATTTTTTTTCGGAAACCCCTTCCACTGTCCCAGTTAATCAGAATATTCCTTGCCGTGGGAATGCCAGCAGTGCTGTTAAAATAGTTCTACCATAAGAGATACAAATACACATGTTTTTGGAGGGATAGTGAAAAGACTGGATAGTTTCATTCTCAATAAAAATAAAATGATAGAACTCTACAGAATTTGTTTATTCACAGTGTTTAATTCTAATTCCACTTATTCATTAACCCTGAAAGCCTTGACAATGTTTCAATAGCAGTTTACAGTATTACAGGCTCACTGGACATTTAATACATTGATCAAGTGGCTCATCTTTATGTACATAAAATTTGTCAAGGCTAAACAATTTTGGGATTCCTTGCAGAGAACAGCTGAAGGACTGTCAGTTTCAAAATTGTGCAATTTGTTCTTCTAAATGTTAATAGAAAACATAATGCATCGACTATAATGGTATAAAATTAGGGGGAAATTATATTTTGTAATTATAACATTTAGTACATTGTTACCAATTATTGTAAAAGCTTGTTCTATTTTGTGAATTGGTTTATTGTTACTGTTTATTGTATTGAACAGGTATAAGGTCTCCTTGATATATCATCATAAAATCCATGAAATCAAAATGCACTGGGTCAAACAAAACTGAATTCATTCACCCAGAAATGCTTAACTTTGCTGTTAGGACAATATTATTTATGGTGATGCCTCTCTTATTAGTGTCAGGAGCCGCATCTTTGGTTTGAGTGATTCAAAAAGACTATTTTGGGTTTCTTTTTTGAACTTGTAGCTTGTAATAAATGCAGAGACAGCTAAAACAGACAAGCCACACTTTCATTTTTATACCCAGAGTTGTTTGGGGTTTTTTGTTTGATCTTAGGCACCTGAGTTTCTCTGATTACAATCCCCATTGAAAATAATGACTGTGTAATTTCACTGTATTTCTAAAATTTGCAATTGAAATATAAGAAGTTGACACCTGACTGTGTTTTTTGTCTGGAAACCATTTTCTAGTAGTGCCTGTATGTGAGCATTCCTTGCATACAAGTCTGAAAAATTAGTAATTTCATGCTTTAAAAGCCATAAGAAGCAGAAAGAATAAAAGGAGTTTTAATGCAAATTGCTCCCCATTTTAAAAACATTAACTTTTGGAGCAGGATCCATGAGTACACCCCAGTCTGTTTGTGCCTCCCTGAAGCAGGACAGGGCTTTTGGGCGGGCAGTTGGGGTATTTTTAAAGGCAGGGAAGAACAAAGCACCCAGTGCAGAGCAATTTCTCCTTTCTCTGCCACTCTGCTGCTGGCATTCATGGCCCACATTCCTCCTGCTCCTTCCATTCCTGTACCCCACAGCACACACATTCATCCACTGCTCACCCTTAGTTATCCCTGTCCCCAGTGTGCTGCATCCGTTACCACACTGCACTCTTGCCCTTCTTTGTGCACTCCTCATGCAGCACTTCTAAGAAGGAAGTTTATGGAGTGGCTGTCCCGCTTCTCACCATTTTTACAGGCTTTCCAAAGGCGAGGAAGTTGTGTGTATAATATGCTTGAGAGAACTTTTCCATGAATCACCTTCTACCACTTTGGCTGCCATCTCCAATGGGATGGGTGATGGCAACTTGATCTCGGTTTTTGATGGACATAGAAGCAATACACTTTCAGGATGGATGGTGCCACCTGCTTTGTCAGGAGCAGGATAGAAATATTGTGTGGAAGCAAATGACATTAAGTGGTAGGCTTTTGAGGAAAAATTGGATACAATGATAATTTTGGGAAGGGCTCTTTAATTACCGGCCGCCCACAGGGAACATTGGGAGATGGCAGGCATATTGGGAGACTGCTTTTTCATGGTCTGAACAAATAGTCTAATATGGCATCACAGGCATTTATAATAACACATTTTGATTTACTTTTATTCATTAGCTAATTAACTAATTAATAAATTTAGACATCCAGAAAATTAATTCTTTTCTAAAGAGGAAGATATGGTGTGTTCTCACACACAACAAGATTAATGCCCCTTTATATATAAGATCTAAGATTTGACTACTGAACAGCAGTTGATGTATCCATACTGCAGCAGTCTGTGGCAAGTACTGGGATCAAACATGCAGCTGAACCCCTACGCTGCATTGGAAAATGATGGAGTATTTGCCCTGCAATGGTGGTGTTATTAGTCATATATTTGCTACAGTGGAAATGAAGTTCCAACAATATTGCCACTCCCTGGTGCTATAAACCATACCAGAGCACCACAAATTCTCCTCTCTCTCTCAGAAACCAAAACAGAAAATAGAGAAGGTGGACAAGACATACAAGGCAGAAGAATAGCTAGTGGGAGATTGGATAATCCTCATAAAAGGAGAATGTGATTCTTAGCCATAAAGCTGTAAGGGTGGAAAGTGACCTTTTCCTATTATAAAACTGAAGTTTTCTGTGTGTTATAAAGCAGTTTTAAAGGAGCTTCGTGGGACTTTTGTTATTTTGCCTTCTTCATCGCACCAAAAAAAAATTATGCAAACTGAATTTTGTCATTTATACTCAGTGTAGTGTTCAGAAATGAGCTGAAAGTGAAGGAATAATTATTCAGTGGTGAAGGTGTTAAATTGTTTTGCAAAGAGTAAAACTATATTGTCCTTGAAAATGAGTGCTTGGCAGTGCAAGAGGCTCTAGAGATATTAAGGCTACCAACATTTGCTTGGAAGGAAGGTCAGTTTGATAATACATTACCCTCTATTAACCTGGAAAAATACTGTTAAACCTTAGAGAACCTAAAGGAACTCCACTATTTATCTTTACCATACAATTTAAAGAAAGTCATATATTTATACATACCTGAAAAATTATTGAGTACATCTTTTGGTATAGAAATTATGTGAGAAGTTCTCCAAAGTTAATTTTTTTTGTAGATGATTTTACTATCAAAAAAAGAAAGGTAATATAGAGGTAATACATAAGATAAGCACATATTTTTTTGAATGGCCTTTATAAAACTTATGAGTAGAAAATTACTTACATACTAGCCATACATTTGTATAAACTTTTGTTAATGAATTGGTAATCAAATATAGGTCCATTTCAAATGCACTGTGGTGTTTATATGCAGTAGACTATTAGTAAAAATCCATTTATTTAGCTAGAAATGATTTCACTGTTTTGATACATTTAATTGCTCCTTGATAAAATGCTTCCTGTCTTTAATTTTGCACAAAAGCACTAATCTGTAGTGATCCAGACCTCTTTCAAAATATCTGTATCTGAAAGGTGCCGACTTTGTAAACCCAGTGGACTACTTTCAAAGTGCAGCAAGATTTGAGGATTTATGTATATGTACAACAAGGAGTGCATATATAGATATTCTGAATTTCTGGTTTGGCATGACAGGAGAAGCTCCAGTACCTAGGATGAAGCAGTGAATAAGCACACATTTCGTTACAACTGGCCGGAGTAAGCGCACAAGATGTTTAACCAGGGTCAGATTCCTTGGCAGAAAGTTTGGTAGTGAATTTATAGCATAAAAAGTATCATCTGGGAAAACTAAACATTTCTTTTGGAAGGAATGTAGATGCTATTATTATTATTGCAGATTAACCTTGCTAATCAATACATCAGAGCAACACCTTCAGATTTGGTGCCTGGAGTTTGGCTCCACATCCATGGTTGGGATCTGAAATAAGCACACTGATTGCTGGCAGCTCACATTGATCTCAGTCAACAGAATGTGGACCTGAGCAATGAATGCACAAAACATGGACGAATCAAAGCTTTAAGTCTTAGCTTTAAATTAAATTAGTAACCTGACTGATAATCAAATGAGATTTGTACTGGCCTCAGAGAGTCAACTGGCGAATTAAGCACCTGGATGGGCACTGTGCGACTGTAGCAGGAAAAACAAAGTATTGATCAAACAGTGATGAAAACTGTAGTTTTACCAAATAGATAACAGAGTTACAAAACTGACCCACTTCTGGCAATAATGCCTGCTTCAGTTACAAGGAATCTCCTTGGAAACCATAATATCTCTAAAATAGAAATGAATTTTCAAGTTGAACCTCTATAGATTTTAAACGAAGACTGATCCTACTCATCTATCTTTGCACATGTTTTTAAAGTGTCCAACAAACTGCTGTTACTTTCACAAATTACTAATTTAGTATGTGACTGGTTATTTTTGTCCTCATGGTGCTAGCATTACTCAAAGAAATAAAAAATCTCTATTAACCATTTCAGTTCACAACATGACTGCCTATTACTAAATTTTCCCAGTAACATATATATAATATATATATATATTTCAGCATATAAAGGTATTTGTCACTGTGCTGCAGCATCTTTATAAATGCTCCATCTAGTTCCTCACCTCGTCCTTCTCCCTTTTTCCCTTTCCCTCCCTGGCAGTTTATGTCAGGGACCAGCAGTGGCAATGGTGTGCAGTTGACAATGCTGCTGAAAATGTCTTCCACCAGGGACAGGTGGCACATTGCCAGGGCTCCCAGTCGGGCACAGGAACTGTTTGGTATTTACATCATGCTTTTCCATACCCTTATGCCTTTAGGCTGCCGGGAGGCTGGCTGGGCTACTTTCCTCCTCCTGGGAGCCATTACCTAGATAAATGTGATGTGCTGCCTACAGAAATAAAATGTGCGTACAAAAGCAAATGTGTTGTAAATTTTGACCTCATTTTTCTAAAGAAAAAGAAGGATTTCGTTTCTGCATGAGCCTCTGCGCACAGTGACACCTTTCAAAGTGATCCCAAATAGCTGTGCAAACATGGCATACATTTTTTATCTCACTCTTCAGATCCACTGACGTTCTGTCACGCAGTTCATTCACACCAGGCATTTCAGGATGCACAAGTAGTTCCTGCAAGCAAAGCTTAGACAGAACAAGCTTACATAATTTGTAAATAAAAGGCTGCCTTGAAAATTGGACCTTTTTATTTTTATGTGGTCTTGCCTCCAATATACTTACCCATCTTTTCAGTAATTACTTTTTTGGTAAAGTAGCAGTTTTAACATCCATGCTATGCTCTCAGATGCTTGAAGTAGTGAAAAACTGTTTCTAGGAAGAAAATCTGCCTACTCTTTACTACTTTATGACCAGCATTCATTTAAGTATGCTTTTGCTATTGCATTAGTTAGATTTTTTAAGCTACAATGTTTCATGTTTACTGGATCAGCAAATAATCAAGGTCTTTAGATTTTTCTGGAATGTATTTTATTTCTCTCCCTAATAAATGCCTCTCTTTAAATAGCTTTTACCACTATATGCAAAATACAAATAAAATGGAAATAGTTTCTTCTACTAATCCACATCTGCCTGAGTGTAATTACATGATACATGCTGGTTAAGCACAAAAATTTTGAATAGACAGCTTTTTAATTAGGCATATGCACTGGGTCACAGTAGAATTAAAATGGGTTCTAAAAAATTGATTGTATAAAAATGGCACCTGCTTACTCAACAGATCTGAGTCTTGGGTAAAGCTGCAGATAAGTATCTNTGCAAGAGTGTGGAACTGTCTGAGTCTTGGGTAAAGTTGCAGATAAGTATCTGTGTCGCATCTTTGTGTTGGCCCCTGAAGCAAATTTCAGAGCCAGTGTGCTCAGTCCTTCCAATGATGGGAGCAGATTTAACCCAACTTAATCACTCCTACAATGCTATTTTCTACAAGAACTGACTCAAATGTGACAAACAGATGATTTATATCTGTTGCTCAGGTTTCAGTAAGAGGAAAATCTAGGCCTATTGTATGCCAGTTTGAGTGCCTGAATGCCTAGGAATACATGTTGCCTTGACTTTTTGTCTGATTTAAATAAATAACAAATAATAATAATAATAATAATTAATGATTGGTTAAATAAGTAATAATTTTTATTACCCTGATTTTTTTCCCCTGAACCTCATTTCCCAGAGTTCGCTGAGTGAAGGCAGGATCTGTTACCTGTTGATTGCTGAGTTTGTCACACATGGGTACAACTTTCTGGATGTGATGAAGACTGGGAAATGGTTCTTCCATGCCAGTATGAGCAGCAATATTTTAATGGACTATTCAGTGTTCTCACATATCAGCAAGTGGCCCTGAAACTATTTCTGAGTGCAGAGGCAGCTGACCATTATGTCTCCCAGCAGCTCTTTTCATTTGACTGTGCCTGCTGCAGAGCTATCTATCAGAGAAAGTTGTTATAAAGCTGATAATAAA